>JAOEHI010000153.1:0-14070 GCA_025447815.1 Percopsis transmontana
CCATGCCATTTTGGAGCTGTTGGCTGACCTAAGTGCTGATTTGGAGCCAGTTACAAGAAGGAGTCACGCAATACCTGTAATGCCCAAACTTCTTGCAACTCTGCATTTCCTCGCGTCTGGGTCATTTCAGCATACTGTAGCTGTTTTTGCTGGAGTTTCCCAAAGCAGTTTTTCTTTTATTCTTCACCTTATGTCTTGCCATCTTCTCTTTATGTCATCAGAGGTCCTCTTTGTTATACCAATGGCCTTTACTTTCTCGCAGATACTATCCTAAATGGTGTTTTTACTTGTTACATTGACATTTCTTTGTTGTAGCTCACCAATGTGTTTATTTGTCTCTTCCACCAACCCCTCTAACTCCATGGTATTAAATTTCATTTTTCGCTTACAGTCAGGCTGCTTTCCCTCACGCTCTCCATGGCGAAAACCATTAAAACACGCAAAACCCTCATTTAAATACTCCCACTTCCATTGTGTTTGCACCTGTTGTCATTTACGCAATAATTCTTAGTTGATCACCCGTAACAGGTACTGCAATTGCACGTGCAATATTTTAGACTGCACACGCAATTTAGTACTCTTTATTCGGGATGTTAGTAAATCTGGCCCATAGTGTAGTAAAATTAACACCTGAATGTGTATATAGGACGTTTTCTTTCCATTAGACATGTTATGGAAGCAAAATAGCCCAAAATCTCAAAATTGACAAGTGGATGAAAAACTATGTTTTGGCCAGCCGTGTCTTGCCTTAAGTGTCATTCGGTAAATTCATGTAAAGTTTAATGTAAAGTTGACATTGTTTGGGATGTCTTTGTCATGACAACTTGACATTTACCAAGATGACATAACCATGAACATCCCATGGTAGGCCTAACTAACTAACTACAATTTAGCTTTATGCGTTAACATTACGTTACACTGTCATATGTGGTTGGTTTTTGACATTGGCTGTCATAAGACTATTATAATTGTGTCATGAACATTTTTCTTGACCTCAACTACAGTGGTAAAATTTGGACTTGTCATAAGTATGTCATTACATTTTATTACATTGTCAAATGCATTTATAACAGTTTCATGAATACTATCCTTGACCTCAACTACAGTGGTACAATTTGGACTTCTCATGAATATGTCATTACGTTATATTACACTGTCAAATGCTTTAAAATATCTTACCAAAAGCAATAAAGTCAAGAGATAGTTATTCTTTTATTGCATTTGCAAAACAAATGTTTAAAAAATATATATAAACTTTTTTAAGTATATTAAATTGGCACTACTTTAAGTGTACTAAGTACACTTAAGTTGTAATAGTACTACTTTTAAATAACTAAAGTGTACTTCAAGTGCACTCATAATGGAACAATGAGACTAATTTAGTATACATTAAAAACACCCAAAACAACCACAAACAAAACAGGTGTTTTAGATCTTACTGTAAATCTCTATAGTGATGTAGGATGAACAAAACAATTTTTAGTTTATCTGTGTTAACAAAAATATGCATTCAAAGTAATGCAAATGTAACACTTTTTGGGGAATTAACAATAAATATGTAGTGGACCGGTTACCAGAAATATTAGAAACATGAAAAACACATAAAATTCAAAATTTCAATTAGGTATATATACTCTTATACTATCTAAGGAAATATTTAAATAACTGTCATGTGTGTATGTATTAATGAAATCTGACTTATCTCATTGGTTAGTATATCAAAATCACTATACTATAATTCAGTGTCTATACCGGTATAGATCTCTATATGGGGGCAGAATAGTCTAGTGGTCTGGGTCCCAGCCAGAAGGTCATGGGTTCGAGCCCCAGAGTTGGCCTACTTGTAAGCAATCCTTGAGCAAGATGCCTAACCCCTGCCTGCTCCATGTAATAGCACCATGCAATTGTAAGTTGCTTTGGATAAAAGCGTCTGCTAAATTGTAAATTGTAATCTCAGTATACAACCTTAGTTCAAAGGAATACAGTTCTCATGTTCTCAATTAGTCTCTTTTTCACAGGAGCTGAAAAAAAACTACCGTCCTTCAAGGTGTAGACATTAAGGGTTGACTCATCATAATTTGCCTATCTCACTTAGACTTTTCATCTATACTGGTAAACACAAGTGGCAACAATCAAATACAAATAGAGAACACATGTCATTAATTAAACACCACCACTCAAAGTTGATTTCACTTGTTTCAAATGATGTGACACCAATGATGTGAAACCAATATAAGCCAGTTCAGAGAGCAAACGGATTGTTGAAGGTGGGAAGGAGAAAGTCTGAGAATGGATAGAAGAAACAATGTGAGAGGACGAGTGCATATGCGAGGTGGGCTACGAGGAGGAAGAGGAGGAGGGCAAGAAAGAGGAAGAGGAAGAACAAAACATTTTGCAAAGAGCAAAGCAGAGTAATAATTTCGGATCAATTTTGAGCTACTATGATAGAACATGTTTTCGTTCATCATCAAGACAATGAAAATATGAAATTTGTTTTTAGATTAAAAATGTACTTCTCCCTGAGAACTATATGTTTTGAACAATGTGTTTTCTATTTTTTTGTGTATTGTTTACTGACTGCTTGATACTGTATATCATTTTGATCACTTTGTTTAAGATTTGAGAGCAGTGTTTGATTTTGAGCACAGGTAAAACTGTTTTGAGGCGAAAGTTTCATTTTGCAAGAGGAGTCAGAGGTTTTATAAATAGTGCTTGAGGATGAAGTTTGGTGTTTAATGTTGGCCTTTGTATCTTACACTATATAAGCAAAAGTTTCATCAGTTTTTGCCAGATTGGCTTAGTGGAGCATTGCCAATGCGAAACTAAATGTGTTTCTCCCTTGTGCGCACATTGTATGATTAATAAACATGTTTCTTGATTTTCACCTTCAAGCAAGGACTGGTCTTAGTTTGTCTGTGGTAAATTTTTACCATCATATATTTATGGCCAACAAGTTGTAATCTGGTTTCTTGCTCCTAGCACTTTCTATTTGCTTCTATCATCTTGTTCTGTGTTGTTGCTGTTAATAATGTTTAACCGTTGTAAATTGATGCTGATGGAGAAATAAATAAGTCATTTGGCCTTCTTCCAAAAAATATTCCCCTGAAAACTTGTGACCATCCTGAACAATGAGAAGCTTTCCATTCCTACATATTACTGAAATGACAATTAATAACTTTATATATGATGTTTGACTAGTCTGATTTGTATTTACTTGACTTTACAGTTAAGCATGTATTTTATATTACCTGCTGTTAACATTGTCACTTACAGAATCATATGTGAGTTATATGCTTCTATGGTCTTTGTAAGCCTACATTTGGGTTTATGGGACATTCCAACCAAATTGGGAAAATATGTCCATCACTCTGCAGGACACAAAAGCTGGACACAGATGAGGAGGCTGAAGGCAGGCTTAAACATGTTTTTATAAAAATTCAACAGGCAGAGGCAAAACAGGGGGGCAGGTATAATCAGGGCAGGCAATGGCAGGGCACATTACAAGGGAGCAGCAGGCAAGGGGCAAAATGGATACAGGCTGGGGTCGTTAACGGGGCTGGCTAAGATGGGGGCATGGAGAGAGGCAGGTGGGGGGCAGAACCAGAGAGCAGGCAGGGGCCAAAAACTGGGAAGACACAGGTGGGGCTACTGTACCAACAGGCAAGGGGCAGCAGGGCATAGGTTACTGGGCAGGCAGACATAAGGCGAAGGCACAGGCAAAAATAAAAGGCTTCATGAAGGGTGACGGTACACTTACGACGAGACAGCACAGACAAAGGGGAGAACAGGGACTAAATACACAAGGGGAGAACAAGAAGAAGGTGACACTCATAATTGATAGAAGGGAGGGCTCAAGAACTGGAAAAGGGAAGATGACTAAAAAAGGGAAATAGGGGCCAGGCAGATCTCAAGGAAACAAATGGACTGCATTTATATAGAGCTTATTTGTACCAAACAGACCACCCAAAGCGCTGTACATTGCCTCACATCCACCCATTCACACACCGATGGTGGTGTCTGCCATGCAAGGCACCATCCAACACATCAGGATCACATTAGGGTTAGGGGTCTTGCTCAGGGACACCTCAACACTTAGACAGAAGTCAGCGGGTATCGAACCAGCGACTTTTTATCACCAGACGACCTGCTCTACTGTGCCACTGTTAAAACAAGACAAACACACTAGGGGAACATGGAGTGGATACACAAGACACAGACAAGAGACCGTGAGACAGGAAATAGGATTAGGTGTTCCTAGAAGGGTCGTGACACCATCTCGGAATTGATTCAGTATTTCCTGTAGATTCCAAATCTATCATTTACGGTGGCTCTGAAGTGCAAAACACAAAAACAAAATGCTAAAACAAAAACTTGTGGCTTTTGGGTGCAGATGCAACATGCAAAAAGGGGCAGCCCTAAAGTACAAAGCACAAATACAAAAATAAAATCTAAAAACAAAAAGGAGCAGCCCTGGAGTACAAAAACTAACAGCCCTGAGGTGCAGATGCAACACACAAAAACAAAAAGTTACAGCCCTGAGGTGCAAATGTGGTACACAATTACGGAAATGTGTCACCGCCTACGTCATCAGCCTTGGTGGAGGAATTGAAGAGTTGGCACAAGCACCTTAGCCTGCTGTTTGATTCAGTATGTTCTGTTGAATTAACCTACCTGGCAAGTTCAAGGCTTGGATTTACCAACACAGCATCCTTCCATGGATTTTCTGGCCCCTCCTGATCTATGAGGTTCCAATCTCCACCATCAAGGGCTTTGAGAGAAGAGTCAGCAGGTTTCTACGGAAGTGGCTGGGTCTACCTCGAAGCCTGAGCAGCATCGCCCTTTATGGCCAGAACAACAAGCTGATGCTCCCCATCAGCAGCCTGAATGAGGAGTTCAAGGTGGGCAGAGCCAGGGAGGTGCTGCAATACAGAGAGTCACAGGACCCGAAGGTCTCCCAGGCTGGGATCGAGGTGAGGACAGGGCGGAGGTGGAGGGCAGCAGAGGCTGTGGATGTGGCTGAGTCACGGCTACGGCACAGGGCACTGGTGGGAACAGTGACTCATGGAAGAGCTGGCCTGGGTAGCAGCACATCATCTCACTACAACAAGGCGCAGGGGAAGGAGAGGAGATTAATGGTGCAGCAAGAGGTTCATGCATCAGTAGAGGAGGAGCGGGCCAGCAGGATGATTGGAATGCGGCAGCAGGGAGCCTGGACAAGATGGGAGCATGCAGTGGACCGCAGAGTCTCATGGGCAGAGCTGTGGAAATCAGATCCACAGCGCATACGGTTCCTGATCCAGGCTGTCTACGATGTACTACTGAGCCCATCCAACCTGTTCAGCTGGGGATTGGTGGAGTCACCAGCCTGCAACCTCTGCCAAAAGAGGGGGACCCTGGAGCACATCCTCAGCTGCTGTTCGAAGCCCTTGGGCGAGGGGCGCTACCACTGGCGCCACGACCAAGTCCTGAAGGTCATAGCGAACACCATCAGCTGTGGAATTGACCACTGCAAGCGCCTTCGCCCAGTGAAGAACACAATTGCTTTCGTCCGGGCTGGGGAGAAGCCATCAGTAGCTGCCAGGTCCACCTCATCTGGCTTGCTAGCAACAGCACGAGACTGGGATTTGAAGATTGACCTAGGGAAGCAACTGAAATTCCCAGAAACTGTTGTCACCACAGCATTGCGACCTGACATGCTACTCATCTCAGAGACCTCCAAGCAGATCGTTCTTCTGGAGCTTAACGTACCCTGGGAGGACCGTATCGAGGAGGCCAATGAGAGGAAGAGGGTAAAATATGCTGAGCTAGTGGAGGAGTGCTGGAGCAATGGGTGGTGAGCGCGGTGTGAGCCTATCGAAGTGGGATGCAGAGGGTTTGCTGGTCAGTCTCTCTGCAGGGGCCTACCACATTCTGGGCATCATAGGGGCCAGCAAGCGAAGGGCCATAAAGGAGGTCACGGAGGCAGCAGAAGTTGCCTCCGCCAGATGGAAATGGACTGTGTGTGTGTGTTGCTTATTGTACTCACATTTATCTTCTCTCTCTTAGAATTTCCTTTCCTAAATGCAAATATCCTTTTCAACATACACACACAAACTCTCTAATGGACCAAAGGGCTCCCATGTGTTTGAGGGGGAAAAGCCAATCGTCTGTTTGCGGTGTTTCAGCTGAATAAGAAATGCATGCCAGGATTTGATACAAAGTAGGGTTCATATCTACACAGTAATGAATTAATCATTTTGGTTTAGCCAACAGTTTTTTTTTTTTAGCTAGGTGATATGTGCTATTGATGCAGGAGATCTCAGCTGATCTGGTCAGACTGTTTCCATATTTCTCTCTCTATCTCTCTCTCTCTCTCTCTCTCTCTCACACACACACACACACCCCAACTCTGAGATTCAGACGGCGATGCCTCAGTAAACACAACTCTAATCATTCTGCCCTTCCACAGGTCCAATAGCCAGCTTTTCCGGTTTGAAATATCATCAATATTTAATTAAGTGATTATCTTTTTAGGGCACAACACAGATAGGAGGATATAGGAGGCTTAAAAGTTAGTTCGGTTCATAATCCTCTTGGACATGCTACTCCTGCCCGTCCACCCAACCAAAACAGCGTCCCATGACTAAAACCATCATCCGACAGCAAATTTTGTGAAGTCTGACGATATTCACTTATTATATCATATAAATGTCTTGCTAAATTACTTTAGTCACAGGGTTGATCAATAGTGTTGCTCAGCATCTGGTATTGAACCTTCAGCAAGATCGGTGCTCTAAGAAGCAGTATTGATTTTGCTGAGCAGGACTGTACTCTGCAGCAAACCACTAATGATAGCTTCTAAAACCTGTATTAGCAGCAATAAATGTGACCATAACATTATTTTGCGGCCCTAGAAAATCCTATCCAGATCCCTTGGGGGGGCCTGACCCCCACTTTAAAAACCATCGACCTAAGAGTAGAATCAAGTGAAACAGGTTGCCACTAAGTTGCCGCCATTTTGCATCGCTAGCCTGTTAGCTGTAGCCTTCGTGTCTCCAGTGGGGTCTTGTTTATTAGGTCAATTGCAGGTTGAACTGTCATGCTAGTGCTAACGCTAACACAAACACTAATGCTATAGAGCTGGTGAAAGTCAGGAAGCTCCCATTAAGAGCCATCGATTTGTGTTGCTTTTCTTCCAGGTCATAAATCAGACCTGCTGAATAATTTACCAGCGGTAGGAGGCGAGAATGGAGAGATTTAAAGTCTCCACATTGTGGCTAGAGCGCTCTCATTTGTTTGCCCTCTCTCTCTCTGCTTTATCCATCCATTCTCTCTTGCTTTCGGTCAGCAGCCGCCCTACCTGTAACGGTGTGTTTATGGAGTAGCGAGAGTAAGCGCGAGCCAGAGGGAAAACGCAGGCAGACTTAGAAGCGGTGAAACGCATTGAAGCGTATTTATAATTGAAAACACAAACACAAAGTACATAAACTGAAAAACAACCAAACAATGACCAACTGCACCTAGTGCTGTTGGGAAACTTAAATACTGTCCATAATTAACAAAAGAGGCGCACCTGTGTGGGGCTAATCCCCCAGCAGGTGCGCAGCCAGGACGGGAGCCACAGAGCGTGCACAGGCCAGTGCACACCAATTGTCACCAATCGTGACAATACCTCACCAACTCTCTTTTTGGCTCTCTCTTTGTCCTTCCGAATGGCTTGTTAAAACACACACACACACAGTGTTTAAAGCCCCATGCTGTATGTCAGGAGCAGACAGGAGATGTCTTGTCAAGCTAAACATTAATTGGACATCTGTTAAAAGACATCACTTACATTTGTGAGATTTAAGATTGACAATCGTGAACAGATCTAAATCCAGAATAATCCAAATATAATAGTCAAAATAGAGTCCTCTCCTCTGATTGGAGATCTACTCTCTGACTCCACCCCTCACCTCTCATAATTGGAGCTCTGCTCTCTGACACCGACCTCAGCTAGCAGATTGGAGCTCTGCTAGCTGAGGAGTTATTGCTGGTTGGGCCTTGCATACTTAGCCTCTTTAAAAAATATTCCTTTTGAAGTAAAGAAAAATCTATATTTAATTAACAATGCATCCCAGGTTGGCTGGAGGCACCTCACTACTCAAGTCAATTACATGACTGTCTTATTGAAAATACTTTACTTGTTTACTTCATCTGCTGATTTGAAACAAGAACAGGGTTATTCACCGCTTACCTGCCTTTGCCTTCGTTTTACCCTGTTTTCAGACTTCTCTGCCTGTCCTGACCTAGAGCCTCCCTGTGATTTGGTACCGTCGCCGTGAGACTACATCTGTTTGATTACCTGCCTGCTTTACGATCCCACCTGTCCCTGTTCTGATCCTGCCTTTCCCGGTTCTGATTTTGGCCTGCTCCTTTGGTATTACAGTTACAGTTACAGCATTTAGCAGACGCTTTTATCCAAAGTGACTTAGTTACATGGAGCAGGTAGGGGTTACATGGAGCTATTACATGGAGCAGGTAGGGGTTAGGCATCTTGCTCAAGGATGCTTACAGGTAAGCCGACTCTGGGGCTTGAACCCATGACCTTACGGCTGGGAGTTCAACACCCAGACCACTAGGCTATCCTGCCCCTACAGTCCTCTGCTCTACCAGCTGAGCTATTGAAGGTATTAAATACTGAATACCAAAAAACTTTGTGTCATCGTGTTTGCACTTGGGTCTCGCCTGGTACTTGATTAACTATCCTAAAACATGCATAATATGTAGTCTATCGACCTCTATATTCTGGATATAAATATTTCTCAAAATTTGAATTTAATATTATTTATAATTCATTAATATTATGAATTAGGAATTTACAGTTAATAAACTTCTTTAAGGCACAGGGAGCCTTCTTATAGTTTAGAGCAACTGCGGTTGATCATAAAAGTAAGATAAATATACTATATTTCATGGTGTAGAATTGATTTCTACACCATTGAAGAGTCAAAAATTTTAATCAGTCTAATTTAATCTGAATGGTGAGACTTGACACAGAGGATTGATTAGTTGTCTAGTATATGAAACAACAGATAAATAATGCTTTATACAATAATTATTTTATTAGACACACATAGACAAACACACTAAAATATAACTTCAGTAATATGTATGCGCAAGACACGGTAACATAGTAACATGTCAACACGTGATCAGATTTGGTTTCAATAAAGCAAAGATCTGAAATGATGAATATGAAAAGGCAACAACACCTTTGGTATGCGTTTAGCCAGAATTAATACTTGACTAATGGATTATCTAATTAGTCTTTTTTACTAACTAAACCTGCTATACTTGGGGGAGTAGATGAAGAATAAGGAAATAAATAGAATGATCTGGATTCCTCTGCCAAGCTTAAGGATTGCACCAGCCAATTGTACAGAATTTGTGAATGCTTACGGTTTGAAATGTGTCGTCCTGGGGATTGCGGGAAGAGTTTGACTACATTGTAGGAGATTCGGCTGGTGGTGCTGTCCTCTGAGGACTTTGCAGCAGCAGCCTAAGCTTCTCACCAGCAGTAGAGCTCGGAGCGTCTTGGCAGTGTCACGGAAGTGGCATCCACACCACCTTTTCAGCTGTGGACGCGTTACTATGGTAACAGCTTGTGATGGCTTGCGTTTGAGCAGACATTCTTTCCAGCCTGGGTGCGTCCGCGATTATGAGGCACGCTCTCCGCCTTCCTCAACTGCTGCAGGGCCCAGCAGAGCCCACAACTGTGGGCAATTGACTGTTTTATGTTGGATTTAAGTTGGACCAGCGGCGTATCTCGCCGTTGGTCATTGTTCGGACATACAGTACGTGTGTTTATGTTTCGCTGTAGCCTGTGCTCAGTTAGTGACAGTCTGTGCTCATTATACCGCCTGTTCACTCTTCATTATTGTACACTCTTCATTATTGTACACTCTTCATTATTGTACACTCTTCATTATTGTACACTCTTCATTAAAGTACCTTCTTCTGCCTCCATGCCTGTCTATGTCCTACGGCTCGCACATACTCTCGCCTCCTACACACACACATCGACCTGCTAATGAGAGTAGCAGGCTGCCTCACATGGAAGTGCCGGACGGGGAACAGTCCAACTCCACGCCGGCGCCGGAACACCTGCCGCACTTTGACAGCATACCAGCCATGCTGGAGGACTTTCTGTGGTACTGTGAGCGATGGTTTGTGAGGAGGCCGACCGAGGGACCATTTTGGAGATCTTTCTTACCAGTCAGGCTTCCCTCTCGGCAAGAGAGCATCGGAGCGTGGTGGACGTCCCTCGCACCTTCCAGGACTGGGTCGGGCTGCTCTGGGCTGTGTTCAGTCCATAGACTATAAATAAATGGACAAATCCTCTGTGACGTCACCTATAGATTTTCTGAAGAACGGCTTTCAAACGGAGATCAAAACCGTTTTTTGTACCAGACTGTAAACATGTTTATTTCTGCTGGGGATATTTCTTATTTCTATTGGGATTGACTCGCTTTTGGAGGCAGCCTCAAGTGGCCATTTGAGGAACTGCATTTCATTTATCAGAATCAAATGTTGCCGCTTGGTCCAGTCCCACTAGGACGCGGGTGGAGTCTGTTCCCCTCTGGCATCTGGCGTGCCCCCCTTTCAACTTCCCTTTAGACATGGATAGCGAGGAGCCGTACGTGCCGCACACGCCTGGCCATTAGGCCATTTGCCTAACCCTAACCCTTCGGGGAGTGGGAGAACACCACGCCACCTCACGTAGAGCAAGCTCCGACCGTCCCCACTCGGAGGTCTACCCGGGTGAGCCCTTCCTAAACTATGCCACCTTGCGCAGAGCAAGCTCCACCCGCACGCTCCCCAACAGATAGGCCAGCTCCATCCGCCTGAGACCAGGGGGGCTCAGGCATGCAGCGCACCCGCCGTCCCGCTGCGCTCGGCCCGGAGCCACCATTGGTCCGCAAACTTGATGCCACGCTGCCTCCGGCCCAGGACTCTTAACTGATCGGCACCGTCAATGCGCCGCTGCCCCCAGCCCAGGAGCCGCCACTGCTCAGCGCATCAGGCACCCTGAAGCCCGCGGCCCAGGTGTCCCAGTTTGTCCATGCGTCCGACACCGCTCCGGTCCAAGTCAGAGGGCCTTCAACAGCCAGCGTGTTGGCCGACCCGCCTCCTCCTGCCCAGGTGCTTCAGACAGCCAGCACGCTTAACATTACGGCACCACCTGCCCTCGAACCGCAGCCAGTCAGTGTGTCTGATGTCCCGTGGCACCGCACCCTGCACGTCTGGACTTCACTGCCCCGCGCCCAAGGGTCTCAGTAGCTCAGCATGCCAGAGGGGACCAGTCTGCGTCGCCAGGGGGCTTCCACCACGTTCACCTCACCCTGGTCTGGGCTCACCAACTGCACTGGGGCCTAAGTATATTAACTGTCAAAATGGGACGTCCTCTTTCATTCATCTCAGCCTTCAGGGTCGTTTATCCCTGCTCTCTCTCTCTACCTCGTACGCCCCCCAACATACACAGGAGAGAGACATACACACCACTGTTTTTGTGGTGTGTTTGTGTGTGTGTGTAAGTCTTATCTTTTACTGAAACAAGCTGAAGGGAGGTAGAAAAAAGAAGTGCGTGGATGGAGTGATAGAGCAGGAGAGCTGGAGTATATTTGTGTCCAGAGAGCAATAAGAGAGAAACATCAGACAGAGAGAGAGAGAGACAGCTAGACCTACGGTATTTTATTTTAAATCTTGTTAAATTTCAGTAACACCTACATTCTCATAAAACTCCCTACAGATTTTTGTGCTGAGGTGATTTCAGTTTCAGGACTTCAGTTAACCTCAGAAATAGTAATACATAGTAATAAGTGCAATAAGTAGATGGGTGTTACAGGACCAGACCGCTCTGTTGTAAGTAGACTGGAACGTCACCTGGTAAATTGTATGAGCACAACACAAAGAAGGTTGTGCTCATACAATTCATACAAAAAAAAATACAGCTGTCGTTGTAGCCTCGCCTACCTTCAAACAGCATCTGGCAGACCTGGAGGAAGTTTTGACCAGGCTGAAATCAGCTGGCCTCTCCTTGAAGCTGTCAGTTCTGTCTCAGTGAACTCGCATTCCTTGGATACCATGTCACTCCATCTGGCGTACACCCAGAACCAGAAAAGTAAAAGCTGTAACTGAGTTCACTGTGCCCACATCAGTGAGACAGGTGCGACAGTTCCTTGGCCTGACCTGGCTATAACCTTCGCTTTGTCCAGGATTATGCCAATATTGCTGAACTACTCTTTGCTTGGACAAAAAAGGATGCCCCAATCAGATGGGACAGCCATTGCCATGCAGCTGTAGTTTGCCAGAAAAACTGCATAACATGTCACTTGTCATAATCACCTGTCCTGAGATTCCCAGACTTCATATGTCGGGGCAGGATAGTCTAGTGGTCTAGGTGTTGGACTCCAGCCAGAAGGTCGTGGGTTCGTGCCCCAGTGTCGGCTTACCTGTAAGCATCCCTGAGCAAGATGCCTAACCCCTACCTTCTCCATGTAATAGAACAATGTAATTGTAAGTTGCTTTGGATAAAAGCATCTGCTAAATGTAAATATGTCCATTCTTCATTTGTGCAGATGCCTGTGATCCTGTACTCAGAGCCGAACTAATGCTGAGAGATGATAAAGGCAGAGATGTTGTTATAGCTTATGCTAGCCGTGCCCTGCACAAGTCAGAGAAACCATACTCAACTACAGAGAAGGAGTGTATGGCTGTCATTTGGGCCCTTGAACACTTCAGGCCATAAGTTGAAAGGCATCCATGTGACCATCTTTTCAGATCACAGCAGCCTCAGGTGGTTGATTTCTCACCCTAACCCTTCTGGCAGGCTGGCCCGTTGGTCTCTTTGCCTCCAGGACTTCAATTTTAACATAGTTCACAATCCTGGTGAGTGCAAAAAAGTGCCTGACGCCCTTTCCCGCAACCCCCTTCCTTCCCTTGATCCATCAGCTGGAATGCAACCAACAAAATGAGGATGATAGCTATGACCTGCTACAATATGTTGTTCAAGATGGCCTCCTCTACATTCATGACCCGAAAACAAAGTGTGGCCTTTACCCCACCTACCGTGTTTAAAGACCCTCAAAATATAAACATACTGAGTGGACTGACATAACGACATGACACCAAAGAGGATTGAAGCGGCAAACACCATACCAAACCCCAGTTCTTTCAAACACAGGCAAGATGTTTGTAGACTTTATGGTGGTATTACAGAAAGATAAAAAATAAACAAATGCTAATGATTTTTTGTCGATTTTTCCTGGTTCTTTTGTACACATGCTGTAGAATGTTAAAAATAAAGCATTATTTTAACACACATTCTGACGTTAGACTAAGCACAAAATATTTGATCGTTTTTCGAGTGTTGCATGCATGTAACAAGATGTACAACAAATGTCATACCCTTGTCAGTTTTAAGTTGGACACAATTAGTTCAAATATCTCTGAAGTGGGTCAATCTTAATTAAAAGGAAAGCCAAATTGCAGCAAGAGCTGTACAACAACTTGATCTAAAAGAACACAGCCACATACCAGATGTGCCAGCTCCTGTTGGCTACCATAGAGAATCCTATATGCAGTACCGGTACGCTAACATAAGAAATATCGAAAGAGCCTGCAAGAGGGGAGAATAGACAGTACAGGGGTCTCATTTCTAACTGGAAACGTGCGCACTGCACTTCCCACGCAAAGGTTGTGATCTATAAAAAACAAACTTGACAGGAAAATGTGCGCGTTGATTATGGAGGCAGAAATGGAGGCGACACCGATGGCAATGAATGAAACTCTTTTGAACAGTTATTAGATTGATAAGGCTGGCTATATTCACTCACTCATCACTCATCGTCGTCCGCTTATCCGATATCGGGTCGCGGAGGCAGCAGCTCCAGCAGGGAACCCCAAACTTCCCTTTTCCGAGCCACATTAACCAGCTCCGACTGGGGGATCCCGAGGCGTTCCCAGGCCAGGGTGGAGAAATAGTCCCTCCACCTAGTCCTGGGTCTTCCCCGAGGCCTTCTCCCAGCTGGATGTGCCTGGAACACCTCC
>JAOEHI010000154.1:0-14070 GCA_025447815.1 Percopsis transmontana
ACAGCATGGTATTCATAGTTAGGGTGAAACCCTGTAACTTAACTTCAGGATCAAGTCTGGACGGGGAGCCAAAGACACACAGAGGCAGTCTTTTAAATCTAAATCTCCCTACATGGTTGCAAATATACTCTGTGCTTTTATGCCTTGTGGCTTATTAGCATTAGACTTCTCTCAGCCTTTTTGCCTTTTGATCTGTGTTGCAACTCAAGTCTCTCTGTCTCCCTTGTACTGTCTCTAGAATCAAGCTCTCTAAAGAGCTGCTGCTTTATTAGAAATCCATGGGTATAATCTTTAGAAAAGCCCTCAGATTATTGCATCGTCATTTATGATGATGACTCTGACAGCGATAAGCCCTGAGATATATACACGCGCACACACACATACACCCCTCCCCTCTATGATCCACTCCGGATCCACTGTGACTGTTGCTACCACTTTGCAGTCACCCAGACTTGACTAAAGCATCAGGGTTCATAGCAGTATCATAAAGGCAGTTTGCTAATGTATTGACTTTATGTTGCTTTGCAGACGATGCAATTTTCCTTGTCTATTCCAGAGAAAGCAGAATCCAGAAGGGGGGAGGGGGGGGTGTAACTGTATGTTGTAGAAATCTATTGATTTAAACCATGCATAGTGATTCTTGCTTTGAAGAAAGGTCACCGAGTAAAATGACCGCATCGGCCCATACCACAGGAGTGATGATAATACAATCTCTATATCTGATAATAAAACAATACTAATTAAACTAACTGCAAGAATTTAATAAAACCCTTTTTTGTAGGCTACTATATTCTTTTTTAAATGCCCGTTAGTAAGTGTATAACAGTTGTAATACAAAATAATACTGTTTTTCACATAAAGTTTACATATCTTGAAGGTGATTTTACTGCAATTTCTTGTACACACTGCCACCCAGTGGAATATGTTATTCATTACAAAGCGAGAAAACGAAAGTACCCAGAAACGGTCAAAGCCAGCAAAGGTGACCTGAGGCTACGGCGGAGAAAGAGAGAACTGTTATGAATCAGTGAGAGAGAATGAGAAATAAAGATAGAGCTCTGGAAAAAGGATTCCCCACTGCTACCAAAAATGAGTGCCTTTAATTGCGTGTCCAGAATACTGTCTGAACCTACCTTGTTTCCAGAAACGGCAACATGGGAAACACATACATTCCGTGATCAATATCACCGTAATAATAAACAACCATAACAAATATTAACTTAACTTCTTACATTGTTATATTTCTTGTGAATGTGATGAGCATGGGCAAATCAGTCGCACCAGTAGGGGTCAGTGTTGCCTTCCCCAATTGAGGGTCTGGATACCACAACGTAGGTATAGTATTCAACTAAATAACTGTGTAATGTATGCATGCGTGCGTGTGAGTGCGTACGACACCTCTTTGGAAAAAAAACACTCTTTTTGGCAGGTTCATCTTTACGAGGGCTGGAGAAAAGACAGGTCAGCACACACACACTGAAAAGGCCCGTCATCATTTAGCGACCAGCAATTATAAAAATGGTCTTACAGTGTCATAACCTCCGTTACCTAAATAAGTGTGCTTGAAAAAAAAGGAATAACAATGGCCTTACCATGTGTTAAATGGTAGCTCTCATGAGCATAGGGTTAAATGAATCCTAGAAGTACAGAAGTTAATTGATGTGTAACGTGTTTTTTCAATCTCATTTCTTGTGACTAATTTAGCATGACTGGCCCCAGGTTCCAACATTTATATACAGCAGGTGCTGGGCAGATACCTGGGGAACAGACTAGTATTAATACAAAAAATGTTGCTTCCTGGCCTCATCCCAATTTATGCTGTGTGTGCGTGTGTGTGTGTGTGTGTGTGTGTGTGTGTGTGTGTGTGCCTATTGCACTCAGATCACAGTGGCATACCTTATTAGTCAGGTGGTGCTGGGGCTTTATCACATAATATTCTAGTGGTTGAAAGGCTGTGGGTTTGTTCCCCAACAAGCCTGGCCTAGGTAACTGCTACCTGCTTCTTTTTACTTGTAAATGTGCTGACTATATGTGCTTTGGATGAAAGCCTCTGCTATATTACCTAACTGTAATTACACATTTTTTAAAGTGTTGTTTGGGAGCGGCTATTACGTTTATTGTCACAGAATCCTCATAACTGGTAGTGCTCAACCAGCATGGACATGCCTTCGTACTGGGTACACAGGAATAAAGGATTTATACATCATTCTAATCTGTATTTTTACTTTGCAAACACAAAGCCAAAATAATTAAACACAAATACTTGGCGGCAACGCCCTTTACTGTGAGAATGACAGCTTGGAGGCACATTAAAGATGCATTTGACATTTGAGTTACCCATGGGACTTTACCCATCTTCTCTAACGTGAAAAAAAAATCCATAATAACCTTTGACCTTCTCAGCTGTCGCGGTGCTCCTGGAGTTGAGCTGGGAGTGTTGGATGCTCTGGAGAAAGGCCAGGCTGCTGAACTTGGCCTGCTGTCCATCTGAGAAGGAGAGAGAAAGTACACACTTAGAAAAAGGTGACTGGTCCAACGATGTACCTAAAGGTGCCCCATCCAGGATGAACGTACGTAAAAAGACCACTGAAGAACACATATCTAAAGATGGAGAGTAGATAGGTGGACATTATGTCTTTTATGCTACGCCAACCTTGTGAGAATGTTTTGTCCTGCGGTATTGTTGCCATGGCGGCATGCATGTGGTTTTGATACACGCAAAATACATTTTCATTGGCTATTAACAGCTGCTGTTGCTATTATACTGGCTATTACCAACTGACTTATGTCTTTGACAGCCACACATGATATCACAGGATCATGGAAAGACAAGTTCTGATAAAATCAAACAAGCTTGATTAAATCTTGAAGCTCCTGATTGGAATTTTATAAGAGAGATTTGAGTCTTTCACCTACACATAACAATTTCGACACAATTACCCTGAACTAACCTAGAGTGTCCTTCAACTAGCACTAACCAGTTTTAATGAGAGCATTAGGGAGTAGTGCTCTTATAAAGCCAAAACATGGGACTAAAATTATTTATTACACCTTATTGCTGTGTTTGATTGTGGCCATATGTTTCACAATTCAACTAGGGCAGCTGTACATCTAAAAGCAAAAGGACATATTAAAACAACTAGCTTTCCAAGTAGCTTTCCCTCTGTTATTTCTTATTCACAGTATAAACAGTATGTATCTTATGTTGTAAGGAAGGTTGCTCAGGAGTGTGAGGACAGACTTTGTTTAAGACATATAGTGTTCTCTCACTGCATAAATAATTTATGAACTAATTCATATTTTACCCAGGCTACCTAAATGGCAAATGACAGGTGCCTGAGAACCATTAACAAACACGGTGTCCCAGTCACCCTCAATTTCTTGGACAACGCAACTGTCACAGACTGTTGAACTAAAGCATGAGACTGTCAAAAACGATTAAGCACACTATTTCTCTTTCCTTCTGAAGATCTTTATTTGTATGTTTGCAAGCAGGCCACCCTCTCTGTCGTGCGCATTGAACAGACTTTCAGAGCAGCTTTGAAACACACACACGTCCACTTTCTATGTATGTAAGAATATCCTGAGAACATTCTTTAAAATACAAAATTCCCCTCACACTGCAAAATTCTGAGACTGCCATGGGACATCCTTCTGAGAAAACCCCAATCGTGTGTACAAAATGTCCCATTGATTGATGTGTTTTTACAGCAATTTAACTGGCTTAGCTTCTGGTTCCCTGGGTGGGAAGTCAACTGTTCAAAGTAATTGATATATCGTGTCTGTACATGCTTTATATTTGTAGAAAGTTCTGTTGAATAGGATTTAATTGATATATATGTATCCTTTCAAGTGTGGCGTCTGGGCTCCAATCTCATCAGTCCCGTGCATATTTTAGCAAGCGAAGCGTCGTTAACAGAAGATGAGATAAGGGAGGGAAGACCCGGGGCCCACAGGTGGATGTTGGGTAGGCGGTGGGGAGCGTAGAAACACGCAGCCATGTGTAGAGGTACACAGATCAGGTTACTGACAGATTAAATAGGCTGCCCAATTTGGGCGTGCCAAGACACAACACCCCAGCCCTTGTCTGTCAGAACTAAATTGCAAGCTCGTTCCATTTAAAATAAACACAATTTGTCAATACTAATATAATACATAATCCACACTTAATTAGCACTATTTATAACAAATCTAGTTATAAATAGCAGAGAATGCTTTCAAGTTCAAAATGTTATCTTTCAAGATACTTTACTTACCATTTTGACTAATATGGCTAAATATAAAGAATATGCACACTTAAACAGGAAGGCTACAGTAGTGAATACAAACAGGGACTATAGCCAATGCACTGTACATGTACTGTACCTGTACTGTAGCCTGGCTACAATATGGCATCTCAATTACAATCCGTTCATTAGGTAGATGCTTGTATCTACCTAATCTACCTTAATTTCAAGTATTGAGGCGCAGGTAGGGGTTAGGCATCTTGCTTAAAGAGGCTTACAGGTAGGCTGGGCTTTTGGCTGGGAGCTGACCACCCTAACAACTAGGCCTTTTCAATTTCACCTAACTTCCTTATGGTTGGACCGCAAAGAAAGCACAGTGCATACAGGAAACCATGTGAACACTTTCCCACACCAAGGACTTGGACCCGGGACTCCATGTTTCTAGGCAACGGGGCTGCAAACCAAAGACCACCCTGCGTAGAATTGAAAGACAATAACTATTCAAAAGTTTTGCTCAAAGTCATATTTCACTTCCAGTTCTGGCCATTGAATTTCAAATAGGTATACAGTATACAGTATTGCTTACTTCTAGTGCCTGAGTCGCATCTCGTCTTTCTGCAGCTGGATCCATTCTTGCCAGCTGCAGCCCTGCGTCGCCTGTGTTATGTAATCTCTGGGGGGCTTGTTCCCTCTTTAATACTATCCCACACACAGGGGAGAGAGTTGTTTCCCTATTAAACTATAACCTGTCTTTTGTCAGCGGACACAGACAGATCAACTCACACATCCCCCCAAACACACAGCCACACACATTCATGGGTTTTCGACATGCCATTCATCAAGCCCTCAACAAGCTAAGGATTGGGGCAATGTGCTGTTAATGAGAAATCATTGACTAGTAAACGGTGTGGTAATGGGGCTCTCTTTCTGATTGGATAAAGAGATTGAACAGAGAACAGAGAGGGGGCATGGCGGGTGAGGGGGTATAGATTAAGTGCAAAGGAAGAGAGAGAGAGTAAGAAACCAATAAAGAACTAGATAGCTACTAAATGCCATCTCTTCATTACACCCATCCAGGTAATACAAAATGCAAAAAAAGAAAACATTATGTGTCAGCATGGAGGGGACTGGTGTTTTACAGTGGCACCTAGAAGCACATCATTCTATTTACCGCACATTGGCTTGACATTTAGGGTTTGACAAGGGCTTTGTCTGCAGCGTGCATGTGTGTGGGATGTCACGGAGCCTGCAACAGACTGATGGCAGTTTGCGCCCAGCCTGATGGCAATGTTCATTAATGTGAGGATGCATGCTGGGAAAAAAAGATTTCAAGGTCAATGGTAATATCACAGGGTCAATTCATTAACTAAATAATGTGTGTTAGGGTGTGTATTGAGTGTGTGTGTGTGCATGTCTTTGTGCATGAGTGTGAGTGTGTTTATCCATGTTAATTATTCTTTGTATCATAGCTCTTTCACCT
The DNA here is from genome assembly GCA_025447815.1 of Percopsis transmontana. Lineage (NCBI taxonomy): Eukaryota > Metazoa > Chordata > Actinopteri > Percopsiformes > Percopsidae > Percopsis > Percopsis transmontana. The sequence goes on from JAOEHI010000154.1 coordinate 5,707, forward strand.
GTGCAACCCCTGTTAATGTCTCGTTGCTGCGGAAACGGCACAATTTATCCCAAGGGATTAATAAATCACTCTCTTATCCTAGTTTAGTTTAGTTGATCTTAACTTAGGTTTTCGTAACATAGTCTACTGTAGCTTATAGCTTAGATTAGTTTATGTTATCTCGTTTAAATATCACTTCATGCAAATGAATTTGATTTTTGTTCTTCCTAAAAGCTTCCTAAAATCTAAATATCTAAATATCTAAATATCTATATATATATATATCTATATATATATATATATATATATCCCTCTGTCAGTGGGTACACTGACGCCTGTTGTGTTGAGTCCACACAAGCCGGGGGCATCACAATGTTCGCATTCAAATATAGCACTTGAGTTTCATTTGCCGGGCTCTGCAGAGGTCAGCCTGTGACAGGGGATCAGTGTATGGCGGACAGAGGGCGGATTGATTTGACCCCTGTTTCCCTCTCTCTCACCACGCCGCTGAAGCATTTATCCCGTTTAGCGTGTCTGGCTCTGGAGGGTGTGCGCTCAGGCCATCTGCACTCAACTCTACAAAGCAGCGGCCATGACTGCAGACTGAGGTTGATAGATTGGACTGAACTGTCTACTAGAGAAAGCGGGGGGTGGGGGTGGGAGGGGTGAAGACAGAGAGCGAAGGAGACGGGTGGGGAAGCATTTTGATGCTGTTCCTGAGAAACAAACAACTGGAAGAGAGCCATCGCAGAGTGGTAAAAGCTGTCACTTGGAGCTGAGCTGAAGCGATGAGCTGTCACGCTGGTTTTGTTTTTCCTCATTAATGAGCCCACCTCTTAGAAGCAGCGTTCGCTCTTGAAAAAAGAAACAGTAACATGTTCTGAGGCAAAAAACAATTTACCTTGTGTCAAATGTGGCTCTTGTAAAAGAACCTCTCTTCAACAGGGTGGAAAAGGTTGGTGCATAAATTGAAAAGGCCCAAGTGTTACATCGGGGCAGTAAATATGCCACGCGGTTAATGGGAAACTTACTGTAAGACCCAAAAGCAGCAAAAAGTATGTGAGTGTCTGGGAACCCCATTAACCTTGTCTGTGATTAGAGATGCTTAATCACAAGCAAATGAACGCATGCTAATCATCATGCTAATCATCATAGCGTCATCATGAAATAATAATTAATCAGTGCATCATTAGGCTCTCTGAATGATTCCGTGTATTGTTTGGTATTCCCACTGTTTCTAGATTGGTAATATTGTACCTACTGGGAGATAAATCAGGTGTTTTCTGCCAGGAAACCGCAACACGAGCCGTTGGCAGCTGATGAGTAACAGAGGAGTGGAATGCAGCTACAGTATCTGGATAGAAAAACCACATGCACACACACACACATACTCCGGGATTGAAAAAAAAAACAAAAAAAAACATTGCATGCACGAATTCTTCGAAGAAACACAAGCACACTAGAAACTTTAATGGTGCTCTTATCTGTTATGCAGAAGCCCCCGTATTGTGTTGTGAGTTATTCATGATGAGTAAAGAACTTTGATCTTCACTGGAATGAATGTGTGCTAAGGGCTTATTAATCAAGCGGCGATACTTAAAAACAAATAATGCTTTCATAGAATCTTGGCAAGGATTAATAGCAGTCTGAGAAATCGTCCCTCTCCCTCTCACTTACTGTACACACAAACAGCAGATAGGCTTTAGGTGTATCTGTAACTTGCAGTGCGTGCTTACATGTGCATGTGTATCTTGTGTGTGTCAGAGCATCTATCCATACCAGCGAAGTGTGATTGATGTCCGTGAAATGTGTGTGTACCGATGGCAGGTCTTGGCGTCAATGGCGGAATTATTCAGATGCCATATTTAGATTTCGCCCTGTCTCCCTGTCTGACCTGTCTCTCTTTACCGTCCTCCCACTCAACACTGGGGTGTAAAGGAACCTGAAATTATAGAGGCTGCATAGGATAACATCTTTATACAATAGATGCACTTATATACTGTATATACAGTGTAGTTGTATTTTCACAACCCCGTGTTTCTGAACTGTTTATGTTTGAAACACAACTGTGCGTGAAAAGTGCTGTGGAGGGAGGGGTAGAGGACAGTATAAGCCTATGATAGCTGTAGGGGGAGGAGCAGAGAGAAGTCTCGAGAGGTACAATCATGTGAGTGTGATTGGATGATGCTATTCATTTGCAATCAATGACACGCAGATGCCAATCAGCTAAAGTGTAAAAATAGTCAGTCTTATTAACTTATTAACTGACTAATTATATGAAAAACGTTTGTTGCTTTAACCATATCATCAGGGCACCAAAATGACATTGTAACCACAGAGACCATATTTTGTCACGATCACTGGGGCACTTGGTCCCTGTGCATGCGTCGTGTCGTCCCTCTTGGCCGCGCACCTGCGGGGGATAACTCCCCACAGGTGCTGCTCGTCGTTCATTTTCTGTTGGACTATTTAAGTTTCAGTTTTAGCCGCAAGGTTGTGTACGGCATCCTGTGTTTCGCCAAAGGGCACTTTTGTATTAGTTTTGGGGACTTCAAACGCACGAGCACTGCTCGTTGGAATGCCACCACTTGGCTGCCGTGGCTCCCGCCCTGTACACATTTTTAAAATGTTCCCATTCTGTACTCTTTTCAAGGCAACTGTCCTCATGCAACCCCATCCGTGAACCCATTTTCCATGGAATATCTTGTGCCCTGACCCAGATAGCACAGCCGTGGATGGTAACCACTAGTGACCCTCTATTTGGGGAGGAACACATCTCTATTCAGCCCTGGCTCAGTACTCATATTGTCAATGGCCAGCGCCCGGGATCCTGAAGATGGATGACGGTGAAGCCTGGCCTAATAACCAGCCTATCCCCCCAGGGTTGGTGTGGCACTCCATATTGACTCACGCATGGCATTTCATTGCCATGCGTTCATATTCATCAGCAGACGAACCACGAACAATACCTCTCTGTTGCCACCTTGCTAAACAAATGGAAATAATGTGTATCAACATACTGTCTAACTCTTCACAGGCGGTACACATCGCTGCCTCGTCGGAAAGGTTCTTTGTACTCTGCTGTATGTGTGTGTGTGTGCACGTGTTCGCTGGTCACTTCCTATCGCTCATGCTGTTGTTGGCCATGTGCACACGGGGCCGTACGCCAATTTGCGTTTCCTGCCCGGGCTCTTTTGCAGAACGGAGCAACAGCGATTTGGTTCCCGCCCTGATGTTTGGCTTCCAGACCAGGGAGCCACTAGCCACGATCAGGAAACATGAGAAATGAGGAGAAACTGTAAAGGTCACAGCACACTGGTCTATTTCATGGAGATGTGGGTGCCCGGCAGGATGTTTACAGGTCAAAAGCATGATAAATGTTGGGTCATCTCACAAAACACACAGAGCAAAAAGATTGAATCAAACCCAAGCTGGAGACCACCCCGGGATATGCACTAGAGAGGTTTCTGTTGTTGTTGTTGTTGTTGTTGTTTTTGTGTGGGAGGGGGGGGACTTTTGGTCATGAAACCGGTTGTGGAACTGAGAAATGGAAATATAACCTGAGAATATGTTACCCTGTCGAGCCCAGCTCCACAGAAACCGCGAGAGGCTCTCAGCGCCGTGTTTGGGCTCAGTGTTGGTGTTGGACCCAAGCTCTTGAGCTGAAGTAGACAAAAGCTTGTACGCCTTTTGTGTGGATAATTATGTGTTCGTGAAAGCACGCACACACACACACACACACACACACACGTGTCTGTCTGGGTTCGCAGCGCAAGGAAGGATGTGCTATAGCAACAGCGCTATTGTCTCCATCTCCCCTCGTATCTTCCTTAAGCTTCCTTCCTTCCTTCCTTCCTCCCCCCAGGGTGTAGGCAGCAAACGGGGATTGATTGGTTTGGGCTGTTCCTCTCTGGAATTGAACTGTGGAGTCATACTGGCTGTGGCTGGCCCGATGACAAATAAAGACCAGGTGGCTATGACACATAAGCCAGCGGTACCGGGGGCTTTGCTGTGCCGTGACATGGCACGCTGAAGTGACACCTCTCAACGCGCCATTTAAAATGACAAATGACGGCCCCAATCAACTGGTGTCCCGCGTTAGGGACGGCCATCTTGACGTTCCTGAAGTATGAGCTCGGCGCTGCCGCTGCAGTTCAGATGCTGGTCTGCTGGCAGGGGAGGGGATCATTAATATGGAGTCAGTCCCTTTTCAGTCAGGCTCTATTTTATTTTTTGTCATCGTGAATGGATGCAAAAAGATGGATGCAGTACATAGAGACGTACCGAGGTAGAGAAAAGATCCAAATCTTTGAGGGATAGAGAATGCCCCTATATATACTTTCTGTGAGACACAAAGCAGTACTGTAGATATGGACTTTTTGTGATAGTTTTACATTCTTACTTTATGTGCAGGTTAAAAACTTACGTACTGTCATACCCTAATTAATACATGTAGACCATATTATTTAATTCATTCATTTTATCTAGTCAATAAGAAAATAAAGACAAAAAGTATATCTTGAACAAACACTTCTGGAATTGCCCTTATTGTGCCAAACCAAACAAGATCCTATTCACCCTTCTCTACCCTCTCCCTGCTGATTTGTTTCTGGGTGAAGATTTGGGGTTCTGGGGGCGCTATAACACGAGGATTGTACCTTAAACCATCTTTGTGTCCTTTAACAACAGTATTGCGTCAGTGTGCTAAGAAAAAGCAATGTGATTTTATCCTTGGCCTATTCATTTACAGCTAGTTCCTCTGCTCCAGGAACCCGGGGCTGGCGCCAGCCTCAGATAGGAGCATGATTCTGGGCTAGCGAGGGGCAGATCTCTCCTCCTTCCGCCGCGGAAGGTCCCGGTCTTCTCTCTGTCCCCTCTGGGGAAAAGGCCTATTGTCTCCACCATCTGTTGCAGCACACGCACACACAAAAGAGGGGACGGAGGCTCTGGGAAGGAGCTGATGTGGAGCGCCTGTTTAATATCATTACAAAGTGCTGGATTTGCCAAAGCTATTAAAGAACATTTTAAATGCAAATGGGGTCTGGACTTCTAATGAACATAAAGGAGAAAGGAGGCTGCCAGACCATGCACTATAGCATCCTGCGAGAGGGGAGGGTGTATGTTAGTGGTGTGTGTGTGTGTTTGTGTGTGTGTGTGTGTGTGTGTGTTATGTGTATGTCACATAACCAAAAAGATGTCTTTTGGCGTTTGAGTGTTATGCTGGTAAGTGGCACTTCAACAAGAAGCCACCATGTTTATTCATGCGAATAAAAACCATCCTGCCCAAAGGCCCTGCCCAGATTGACTGCAGCAAACACTATGAAAATAGTGATGAAATAAAATGCCAGAGTGGCTTTGATACAGAGAGAGCTGTCTTTTGGGGCATCACTGAGCCCACTGACCTATTCAAAATAACACGCCGCTGAACAAGGCTCCAACAAATTCATTTTCAGTAGCGTCTGTAGTTGGCAGCAGTGAACGGATTCAGCCAAGTGGTGGTGCTATTTCCCTTTATTGAAACGGGCGCAGCTTCAAATAGGTCAGAGAAAAGTTTTGTGTTTTGACAATGCAAGGTGGGAGGAGCGGAGCCTTTGCGATTGGTTCGCGAGTTTCAGCTCTCCATCCGTGATTGGCCTTAGCGCTTTAACGGGCAGTGAGCAGGCAACCTCGGGTCTCCCTCCTCCTCCGCGTACCCCCTCATCCATACACTGCGTCCTTCCCCTACGCTGATTGTCACACATTGTTTACTACGGCTTGAAATGTGACTTGCAACGCCGGTTATCTCCTGGAATACCGCTCTGTGACAACTGAGGGATTGTTTTGACGCGCGCCGTGCGTGTTTTGTGATTTGGGGACAGGCTGTGGAGACTACCCTGCTACCATGTCAGTGGATTTGCTTGCGCTTCTAGGCTTGATGGTCATCACATCTTCTGCGATGGAAGGTAAAGAGATTGGGATTGGGATTGTTACCGGTGTGTTGTGTGCGGGATGTCCTGGTACGCGCTTGTCAATGTGAAGCACATATTTACATGGCCAGCAGCGTGCGTCTGGTGCTGCCATCCGGGCAAAGGGACCGGGATGCAAGGCACGTGGATGTCGGCTCACTCAGTGTCTTATTATTCTTCATGTTTAAGTGTTTTTTCGCCGTTGTTTAACTGGTGTAAACTAGTTCATATAAGAACGCAGATTTAATAAAGAGCAACCTGCACTAGTTCATGATTGTGCATGTTGTCCGGTTTCTGTGATATTCTGGATTCTGTTTACGTTTGCCCGTAAACGGGAAACGGAACATAAATATATTTATAATATAAGAGGAGGTTTATATCAAGAATAAAGTAGTTCTATATCTTTTTTTCTTGACTCCAGGAAACATGGTTTCTCCAAATGTTAATTGGCCTGCCAGAATTTTGTGTTTCTCGAATGTCTTCATTTGGCTTTACATCCCCTTAAGTTGAATCTGTCACGCTTTGACATAGATTGCTTGTAACAACATTAAACCTCTTCTGAGCCACAATCTGCTGTATTTGGATAAGAGACGGAACACTGTAGTCAGATTGATGGTTGTGCTATAGGAGGTCTGCCTAATTCCTGTGATTTCTGAAACCCAAATTGCGGTAATTCCTTCTGTCTTGTACTTTTTTGGTTATCATATCAACACAAGTCAACAAACACCACATTTTGTGCTCTGCCTTGTCCCTTCAATGTGTCCTTTCTATCTAGTTGTCTTTAATCATTTCATCAGCATCTCTTCTTTCCCATACACACAGACAAATGTCGGTGCCACAAACATCTACTATCTGCTTGGTTAAACACGTTTTTCATTTCCTTCTCTGGAGCCCTAGAGACTGAACACCGGGGCCTGTATCCTGAAACGGCATTCTCTTCGAGAGGGAGCATCTTCTCTGCTTTTATTTCGTTGCATCCTCTCCGGCAGAACAGACGCAAACTGCACTCCTGTGGTTACACAAGTCTCTGAAGCTCTCCTACAAGCTTAAGTGAACAAATTAGAAACGGGGGGGAAAAAGTGGGTGGAAAACATCATAGCGTATCACTTCTCATCAGCACTGGCGTTTGGTTTATTAGTGTGGTCCAGCTCTTCTCCTGGAGTTCTCCCAGTTTCCCTGGCACTCTGCATAATTCCGCGGTGCCTTTCCCTTTTTGTGCTTATCAAATTTCAACATAGCGATGGATACGGTGCCTTAGCCCACATTACCGCCTCTGGGAGGACGAGGACGAGCTCAGAATAATTCAGCACATGTGAAATATCAGCACAAATCTTGATCCGGAGAGACAGGGGAGTAAAGTGGAAAATTAAGGGATGGAGTGGAATTTCCCTTTAAGAGATGGGGAATGTGGCGCTTCTTCCAATGATGTAGAGAGAAAGAGAGAGGGAGAGAGAGAGAGTAGGCAGCTTGTATGGAAACAGATGGGCGTGAGACGGCACCTGGGTTACCCGGGTAACAAGGATGAAAGTTATTTCCTTGTTTGGGCCACTAATTGAAAGGGGATTGTCCCACGGGCAACCTAAAATCTTTGATTTGATCTCCAATCTGTTGCTCTTTCCATTCCTCGTTGTGTGTGTGTGTGTGTGTGTGTGTGAGAGAGAGAGAGAAAGAAGCTACAAGCCATATTATCCTCGCCTTTTCCTGTCACCCTTAATCTGATTATATGCCCCCTAATCGCCGCATCAAGCTGGTAATCGCAAACAAAGTGTCAGAGATCTGTGTGTGTGTGTGTGTGTGTGTGTGTGTGTGTGTGTGTGTGTGTGTGTGTGGTGTCTGTGTGTCTATGTGTAAGTGATACTTGGGGGCATGGAGAGACCATATGGACACATTTCGGTGATGAATTGAGTCACCCTGCTCTTAAGACATGCACCCACATACAGAGAAACCCAGGGACCGCCAAGATCCTTCACATATTTCAGAGAGCAGAGATTGGTAAACAGAGCAATACACAGGTTGCTTGCCAGAGGCCTGGCGTTACTGTGTGTGCGAGAGTCAGAAAAAGGTCAGTTTGGAGAGAAGGATCTGCTGAAACGCTTGTGAAAAAGTTAACAGCTATTGGTTGTTGGTGATCAAAAGACATGCACATGCTGTCTACAAATGAGAATGCATTCAAAGACCAGTCACTGGAGGGAACCAGGGTTCCCAATGGGAGTTTGAGTAAAGCGAGCAGAGAGGGATTTGCATGCCATTAGGAGAAGATGTGTGCAATGCTCCCTCTCGCTGACGAATCTGTCTTGCTGCGTCCATTTTGCCCTCTCATCTTTCCCTTCCCTCTTTTTTTTCTCATCCTCCCTGCTTTGACATCTCTCTCTCTCTCTCTCTCTCTCTCTCTCTCTCTCTCTCTCTCTCTCTCTCTCTCTCTCTCTCTCTCTGTCAGGGA
>JAOEHI010000155.1:0-14069 GCA_025447815.1 Percopsis transmontana
TGTGTGTGTGTGTGTGTGTGTGTGTGTGTGTGTGTGTGTGTGTGTGAGTGTGAGTGTAAGAGAGAGAGAGAGAGAGATAATGCACATTCAAACTGGGTTCATTTCAAGTTTTATAATGGCGGTCTATGTCTTTAACTGTCAAGTATGAGTCTGATGTTTATTAAATACGGATGATGGCAGGCAGGGTCAAAACAAAGTTCGCCCTAACACATACAGTAGCATTAACATATATTAATATGTAAACAAGCATTTATATATAAATCCAACATTTCAAAATTAAGACAAACCTGTTCAGGATATGTGTTTTGTATGATTTTACAACAATAATGTCACGATTGGCGTGCACAGGCCCGTGCATAGGCCTGTGCCTTCTGTCCTGGCTGTGCACCTGCGGCGGATTAGCCCCACACAGGTGCGCCTCTTTTGTTAATTATGGACAATATTTAAGTTTCCCAAACAGCACTAGGTGCTGTTGGTCATAGTTTTGCCGTTTTCACATACCTTGTGTTTTGTTTTGGACTATTAAAGTACGCTTCATGCGTTTCACCGCTTCCACGTCTGCCTGCATTTTCCCTCTGGCTCGCTGACAAATCTGACAAAAGGTACAGTAAGATTGGTACTCGGTGAATGAAACATCCCCAAAGGACAAGCCAATAAACACTTGTAAACACTGACACTGTCCTGAATCTAATGACATAACTGTGGGCTTAGCCAACTGATTTTTCCACCATGGCAGTGGAACAATCAATTCAGCAAGTATTTTTTTCCTGTAGAGAGTGTAAAGGGGCTATATGACTGTCCTTAGTAAACACCACCAGTGATGGGGTTGTTACTAAAAATATTGAATGCATTACGCTACTTATTTACTCCCCGTAGAATGTAATTCGTTACACTACTCATTAAATTAATTTTGCGTTACTCCGCAACTTCGCCTGAGATGTATATTGTCACATAATTGCCAGATAATATAATGTTAAACCTTACATATGCCCACATATCAGCACAAATCCTTATCCTAATAAGGAAAACATACAAGATATTTACTTGATGCTCTTTAATAAAATAATACCACAAAGCCGACAGTCTGTAAAAACCAGCCCAAATTGCATTTCACAGGAAAACTTAATGGTTTAATTAGTAACTGTAATGTGATTACTGAATTTAGGAACAGTATTGCATTACATTACAGAGATACAGACAAATGTAATGTGATTACAGTAATGCGTTACCCCCAACACTGAACACTATACATAGAAATGCACATAAACTACATTGTATTTCACTGAAATTACAAACATTATTTTCATTCAGTCTCATTCAAGATGTAAATGTAGCCAAAACTACCATTATCAGCTAACATTATGACCTCCATGGCAAGGGAATCTACGCTATATAGAACAAATAGCCCATTCTGTACCTGTACCATTCTGAAATTATTTGTATCTCCATCTCACATGAGTGTACCTGGTTTCAAATATATTTAAGATAATATAGATGCACGTTTATATATAAAATATTTTTTTGTGTCCAAACCATCGCCTAGTGCTCTTGCAATGATGGCTGGAGTGGAATAAGATAACACTAGTGCTGCTGATACTAATAAGTAAAGGCAGAAATGAACTCCTCAGACGATTGTGTTTCTATTTTCACTCAGTTTCCCTTGATGTTACACAATGTGATGGCCCAGGAGACCTGATTGATGTGCGCTCCCTTTGCACAGCCTAAAGCGTGATCTAAAATGGGAACTACAAGGCTAAAACACGGATATAAGATCAAACACAAAAAAGGAGATGATGGATTAAGACGGCAAAGATGGCGGGGCGGCGGCCGTGGGGAAGGGGAGCATTAAAATACACCCCCAATCCTCAACATCCCCAGTTAATCGAAATTCTGCCTTTTCAGTAGTTTTTAAATAGTTCTGTAATAATATATAATTTCACATGGTTCTTGCCTAAATAAAAAAAGGTAAAGTTTGTTCCAAAGAGCAAGTCAAAGAGTTATCATCTCAGCCTTTATATGGCCTTTTTAGAAACAATGTGTTTTTTGTTTTTTTACTTGGGTTTCCTTTGAGATTATGGGTTTGGTAACCCATAATCTCTAAGGTAGTAGGGTTTAGGGTTTAGGGTTTGACTGATACTTTGCCGTGCCCGCTACAAAGCTTACAGGAGAATCCTTTGTTATAAATGTTCAAAGTTTTCCCGGAACATAAAGGTAGGAGTTCACCATTTTGCAAATCACCACTGTAATTGCTACAGTGCTGTCTGCATCCTAAAATGTGGAGGTAGGAAACTTGCTGTGACATCTTCCTGGCACCATTCAAGAGTTCCTTGATGTGACCATCGTACAAAACCCCAAATGGAGAAAGACAGAGAGCTGTACTGGCACCACCAAGGCACGCTATAACTTAGGAGAGGAGACGACAAGCCGAGCAAATGTGCGTGGACGGGCCTGTCCGAGGCTTCATCCATCAGCCGTGCATACTTCCTTGGTCCCGCAACGTATGACATACCCTGAATATCCTTCCGTTCTTTAAGAAGAATCCATTTATAAAGAGCGCTCAGGGAGAGTACGTGTATGTGTGGAGGTTTTAGATTGCATGAAATATGAATTGCCACTCGAGCATCGGGACCTCTCCCCACCCCCCCAGGAAGACGCTAGCTCTCCACACACCGGTGAAAACACACGCACACATTGATATACAGCACGCATTCGTGCACACCCGATAAGCAAGACCAAGGCAGGTGCCCCGCAGCGGGAAAATGTATCAATTCCAGTGTTGTTGTCCAGAAATGTAAATACTGTAGGGGGGGCGAGAGGGGAGGCCTTGTCAAAGTGAAAGAGCGAAAGGTGACCGGAAGATCCACAAGACAGAAAAGGGTTTCAATTACGTGGATGTTAAATATCCTGGAGGGGCCTGTCCATTTGTATTCTTCAAGAGTAGGAGAGCATCTGTGAGTGTGTGCCCCAGGAACGAGCAACAGCTGCTGTACACGGAGGGATCGCACGGAAACGGCCAATCCCAGGTCTCAGATTGTTTTTTTGCATATTACGTTTTGTAATCAAATGTAATCCTGCCAAGATGCTCCGCTATTGTTTCCTGTAAACAAGGAGGACATTTTGGAGTGCTGATAGTTTATGGAGTTTTACTGGTCATGTGACGTAACTGAAATCTGTGTGTTTTAGATTTTTTTTTTTTTACCTTAAAAAAATACACTATAAAAAGTAGTTGCTGAAATTAATGTAGCCTGTGTTCCTAGTGGATAGGCAGAGAGCATTTTGTTAAAATATAACTTTCTCTTTTATAAACCACATCACTTCCTGTTTGCCAGTAAAGAGACACTTCACAGTTTGTTTGTTTTTATTTAATAAAATAGAATCTAATTGTTGATTGTAATTGGACTCTGCGGTCAAATTCTTTATTATAATATAGTCAGCCAATTTTAAATCTTGAAGAGCAAACATCTTAATTGAACTATAATATTTGTAAGAAGTTAGGGTACAGTGTTTTGGTCAACTAAACATCTAGCTAATTTAAACTGGCAATGTTGGAGAGAGGTTTGGATTTGTGAGATTTCCACTGTGTTTGTGTGTGTGTAAAGGGTTGAGGGAAGTGTAATCTACATACAGTAGAGCCTATAGAGTTCTTGCTTTTATCATGAGAAGATGGCTTTTACGTCTACTAAGCTCATGCAAACTAATGCGGCACTGCCCTGGCCGAGCTATGCATGTATAAGTAACCATATTGCTATATCCACAGTATCTAGGCCAGGGCACTTATCTCAGTTGTAACCACTAAAACAAGCTCATGCTTTAGCTAAAACCTTCCCCATGCTAGTTACTTTATTTATATTTATATATGTATATATCGATTTAATAAAGAAAAAACTGTGGACGGATAACAGCATATAACATACAACTTTAGTGTACATATTTTATAATAGCTGAAACCCAAATAAGTATAAGATATCCAACATGAAAAATTGTACATTTCAAACATCCCACATAAAAAATGGAATATTCCATTTTGAATGTATCATTACATAACCAATGTAATGTCACATTTCAAACAGTCTTATTTTTCCTTTTGATACAAGTAAATCGCATTTCCCGTTTTGGAATAATCCTTTGAAACAACCTGTATCAAACTAAGAATAAACCTATAGTTGTGGAATATGCACGTTATCGTACAGTGTTTAGTTTTTCTACTTGACAGCATAGCGGAGGTTGACCTTAGTGCAATCTTGACTTACTGTGTAAAGAGCATTATTGTGTGTTCATGTGTGGTGATTGATGCATCTTCAGAGGCCTTGGGGCTTTGGGGACCACACATATGACCTCTGTAGAGGTCAGTCCATCAGCACTTCAGCTTCGTTTCAAGGTTCTAACCGACCCTCTCACGGACATGAAAACCACCGAAATGTGAATTGTTGTGCACACATAATAGGACACACTGATACCCAGCTAAATATACACCTACATGCACACATGGGCATATATACAAGTACATTGTGACTACCAGTTGAGTTGTGTTCTATCTCCAGTATTATGTAAGTAGTAATAATAATTCGGCCTAAAATTAGTTGATAGCGCAGTTTTAGCTTAGTAAGTGGGTTTGGCCAGGAGAATTTAATAACTGTCAGTGGGTGCACAAAGACAAAGGAAGTCTTCCGACGGAAGACGGTGGGCGCACAAAGGCATAGGAAGTCTTCCTGCGGAAGTCATCCAGGGGAAGCCAACAAGTACATTGTGTCCTGCTAGGCTAAGTATCCCGCTCTTTCTGTGTTTGTTTATCCCGTACTAGCATGTGTTCGCAGAGCACGCAGACGCCGTTCTCAACCTCAACATAGAAGCCTTCTTAAAGGATACAGGAAGATAATTCTACTATATTTAATAGAATATTATTTATTTATTTATTTATATTTATTCATCTATTTATTAATCAATCAAACATCTTAATTAGTCTAATTTAATATGAATTGTGAGACTTGACAAAGAGGAGTGATTAGTGGTCTGGTATGTAAAACAACAGAGGCATGATGCTGCATCAGTGATAGCATACACGCTGCTTCTTCATCTTAAAGTCTTGTAGACGCTTCCGGGTCTCCCAACAACAGAATGCATCGTATCGAATCAGCTATAACTGAGATCATTAAAAAATGAATAAACTGGTATACTGGTATAAACTGTGAACTAATTATATAATGAGGCAGAACAAAGAAACAAAGGAAAAGAGCGAGATATTGGATGGGCGCAATTTTTTAAACTTGTAAGAACAAGGCTTAACCTTCTGAAAATAAAGTCTTAAGTTTTACTAACAAGGGAGTGGGTAGAAATTCTATTCTCTTTGTCTAAGAGAAATTTAGGTAGCTGGGCAAACAAAAAAATCTATTTTGAACTGAATATGGCTTTGCATAGATCAAGCCTGGTTACTCACATTTCATAAGCATAGTGTGCATAAAAGATAATATACATACTAAACATGTCATGGTCATTTTAAGGGATTAGATTAATACCACAATTGTGTATCTATGCGAAACATAATCTTTGACAAATGTTAAAATACCTGGGGAAACGCAATACTATAACCCATCTGATAATAATAGTAATTCATACTGTATATTTCTATTAAAAGATACATTGTAACACACAAAACCTCTTTCGTTGTCTGCGTGTGGATTGTGGAAATTAAAAACAGGTCCCTTTTATCAACAGAAAACCTACCCCAAACATTCAATTAGTTGTTATGTTTCGATTTCATATCATTAGCAGATACATTTTCAGAACCATTATACAATTATCTCTTTGTAGAATCTAAATATTACATGCTTAGGATGTTTCTGTTTTTTTTAGTAATAATATATTTATGTTGAAGTGGTGTATTATTTTGACACATTATTTCATCCGGCTTGTTCTCTGGGTAGTAAGTCACAAGTTATAGCATTGTACATTCAAACTCCATCAGTGAGGTTCACGGAAAAGCACCAGTGGCCTCATGTATAAACGTTGCGTACGCACGAAAATGTTACGTACGCTGGTTCTCACGCACAGTGTGTGATCTATAAAAACGAACTTTACGTGAGGAATGTGCGGGCTGTGCCGCAAACTCTTGTTTGGCTCTGTCAGTGAACTACAAAGTACTGAAACTCACCAAATGTTATCAAAATACTGTTTCCACTCAAGTCACTGTATGTGTATGTCTATGTAGTCAATAAAAAACTATTATATCCGCTGATCATAAAAGTGCATTTTATTCATTCTTTATTTATGTGGATAATGTTTAACATCAGAAAGGCCAAAAGTCAAGCGGAAAATGCCATACACTGTTTATTTCGTACTTTTGTTAAACAGGGTGTCAAATGAATGAATCCATCACATGGTGTACTGGTGGTGAGATGCGCGGATCCATCTCCACAACAGTGTCAGGTGGGCACACTCACTCATGTGACAGTAATTGATCCTGTGGAATATGTGTATGTGATTGAACAGGTGTAGGAAATTATGTGTAGCTTATAAAAGGATGAGTAAAAAATGATGATCTAACCTACTTGATTCGCAATTGGCTCTGCTAGAAGACATTGCAAAAGGTAGATTTCGGAGAGAGCGTGCCTTTAGAGACCACGCAGATTTATTGGCCAACGACGATGACTTGCTTATGAGTCGATTCAGGGTGCCAAGAGCTATCCTGTTGGAACTCTGTGCTGAGCTGGGGCCGGGTTTAGAATGAGTGACAGCAAGGAATCGCGCCTTACCAGTCCCCTTGCAAGTGCTCACCACACTTGGGTTTCTTGCAACAGGGGCTTTCCAAAGAGAGCTGGCCGACCGGTCAGGTATATTGCAGTCATCCCTGAGCCACGCTATGCTAGCCGTATGTCACGCAGGTATAAACAATTTCCCTACACTGTGGGTGAACAGGCTAACATTAAATTGCAATTTGCAGCGATGAGCCGATTTCCAAATGTAATCGGAGCAATCGACTGCACTCACATTGCTATAAGGGCACCATCTGAGAATGAATTTGCATATGTGAACAGAAAATATTTTCAATCTATCAATGTGCAAGTGATCTGTAATGCGTAAATGCGTCTGACAAATATTGTGGCACGGTGGCCTGGCTCAACTCATGATTCATTCAGCGGAGTAGTAGTGTAGGGGACAGACTTGAAGCAGGGGCTTTGCAGGATGGCTGGCTTATTGGTAGGATATAGTCATATATCATTACAGTAAAATACATGTCATCTGAGTATTTGGTAATGCATCCTTAGGTAACCGTGGCTACCCACTGAAACCCTGGCTCCTCACCCCGCTCACACACCCCCAGACTGAGCAAGAGCGCCGTTATAATGATGGCCTCGGTCAGTGGTGGAGCGGACTATGGGGCAGCTGAAAGGCCTTTGGCGCTGCTCTATAGTCCACAAAAGGTTTGCTGCATTGTGCTGGCACGCAGTGTGCTGCACATTGTGGCAAACCTACGTGGCGGGCCTCCACCGCAGGAGTTGCACGTGGAGGAACCTGACCCGGACCCACCAAACTGTGCAGCGAATGCAGCAGCTTTACAGCGCCGTTTAGATGCGATTAATACAATGTAAAACAAAGTGGTGAGCTGAGACTTGGCATTTATTTTTTAACAATTTCTTTACTTTAGTCACTGAGAACACCATTCATTTTTGTTAATTCATCACGTATATCTTTTATTGTATTGACTATATCTTTTTGGGACTCCAGTACAGCGCTTGTCATGACACGGCCAGATTGCCACGCCTCAGCAGGGGAAGTACGGGGAGCAGCAGGAAGCACAATGTCAGCTGCTGTGGAGACGCTGGCCTCGCAGTCAGGATCCCCTTCTCCTCCTTGTGGTGCAGAGGTCTCCCTGGCGCCACACTCCAGTCTCCATAGTCAAATCTGTGTCAATAAATTATATTACTGGGACATTGTTATGGCAGACGAGGAAACAGGACTCGGAAGCAGACCCAAAACACGCTGAATTCCAAGAACAAACGGTATATTCACAGGATGTAGGAGCTGAGCAGAGGACTACACAGGTAGTGGAGATCAACTATGGTATTTCCAGGTCAGTAGTGAAGCAAGGCTGTAGGCAATTCCTCCAGGCAGGCAGTGATCTTGAGCACAGGGGAAAAACTAAATGAGTTTGGATAACACAGAAAATTGAACCAAATATTCAATGATAATTTAGTTGTTTGGCCGCAGCGTAAATACCACGAAGGTTAACTGACAATCAGGACAGGAGTGAGGAGAAGAACGGGGTTTAAATACTGGTGAGCCTTGATTTGGAAAATGATGATCACCTGTGGAGGTGGAAGGCCAGGGCCAGAGTGGGAAGCCACGCCCTAACTAACAGGAAACACTGGGAAAGGGAAGCACATAGACACAAGAGGTAGGGAGGAGAATTGCAGGCTCATGACAGACATGAGTGTGTCCAGCCTGCTTATTGTGCCAAAATTAGAACCTATATGTTAACTTTCAGATAATCAGGCTTTTTTGGTCTGTAAATTCAAAAGCACGGTTTATGTCATGGTGTTTTCCATGTACTTACTTACCAGGAGTGACACACATGTCTGAGTCCCCCTCACATGCTGGCAGGATGCCAGACAGGGTGGTTTCTCCAATAATGAGATAATCTCTTTCTTCTTATGGAGTAAACTCTGGATTTCCTGTGCCTCCACCTGTTGCAGTGACACTCTGTCGATATGCAGTGACACGTTTCTTGACCTCTACTTTAATGTCGGACCATTTATTCTTAATTTCTGAGCCAGCTGCATTGACTGCTGTAGTGACGCTCTGCCACTCCGCTGCCTTGTGCTTATTGCTGATTCCAGACGACAAGCCACCAAATAAAATATTTCTTCTCGTCTCCACTTCCGTTATCAGCACTTCGATCTCGCACTGAATTAAATAATCTTTTAGCCTGATTTGCCATTGTTATTTGCACCTTTCAGCTGAAGGGTGGAGTATTTATAGTCATTTGCATAGTCATTTATGGGAGGAGTCAAGGCGGGGTGTGTGGCTCGTGCATGTGCGCTCAATTTCACGTTGATTGGGATGTATAAAAGAAAAGGTGCGCAGGACCTGGCGTACGCATGGTTTTATACATGTGGATATTTCTGCGCGTACGAATTTTGTGCTTACGCCATTGTGGCACACAAACACTGTCCACACGGTATGGGTCTTGTTTAATCGTGCATCGCACAGTTTATTGGCACAAAATATACCACAGGACTTAACACTGCCTGTGCTCTGGGTTCTGTGTTCGGTTCTAGGGAGCTCCCGCGTGGTCGCTCTCTGTTCGTTTGCTCCCAACCGGAGCCCCTCCCCAGCTGTGTTCATTCACTGCTTAAAAGAGAGACAGGTGATTAATAATTGCCCTCACCTGTCTCTCAGCCCCGTGAACCACAGCTCCACATGTTCCCTCTCACCTGCATCAGAGCTAAACCACGCCCACACTCCCACAGCCATCTTTCAGTATGAAAGCTATGCAGTCTTTTATACATGAGGCCCCAGATCCTTCCATCGACCCTCGCTCTGCACTCTCCTGGTTTGAGCCTTACCTGACAGATCACTCCTATCAAGTCATCTGGAATGGACATCTGTTCAAACCCTGCTCACCTAACACCGATGTTCCACAAGGATCTGTGTTGGGACCCTTACTCTTCTCCTTGTATGCCAGATCACTTAGCTCTGTAATCTCTTTACATGGATCTCTTCATGTAATCTCTTTACTCCTACGACTGCTATTGCAACGACACCCAACTCCACATCTCCTTTCCTCCATCTGACACACAGATCGCAACTCGGATCTCTGCTAACCGGACTACCGGCCTCCACTACCAAACCCTTACAACGTGTTCAAAATGGACACTGAAACACGTCTGGATCAGCTCTTTATTTATTTAGCACTTTGCAGATATTTAGGCAGTTAGCAATTATATTGAGGATTGGGTGATATGTTAATAGGTCATGTATGTTTTTAAAATGTATGACTAAGTTAGCCCTGATGACATGCTGCTGTCATTATTTTAACAGAATGTTGTTTGCTTACGATAACTGGTGTGTGACCTATTCAGCTATTGACAAATGCACTTATTGTAAGTCGCTTTGGATGAAAGCATCTGCTAACTACTGTAAATGTAAATGTAAAAGTATAAAAGCACACTCACGCATACACCAAAATGTCCAGTGGACATTTCTTATCTTCTGACAAGGGTAATGGCCCAGTAACCAAAATGCAAAACCTCTCCTCTCCAGCTGAATACATGCCTCTCATATTCCCGAATGACAACTGAGTATTTCCCCTGTGATCTAACTGTCACCCAATCATTCTGATCTACTTCAATGTCTGCCCTTGGGGGAGGCGGGGGTGTGGGGGCAGACACTCACTGACAAATGAAGCGTTAGGAGATCGTCTATAACACACACACGCCAGCATTTTATCATGCAAACGGCTAAACGACAAACGCTTTGTGAGTCGTGTTGCAAATGGCTACCCGCGTGTTTGTGTGCACGTTCGTGCCAAAATGTGTCCGTTTGTCCTGTCAGGGATTGGGCTGTATGACGGCAGATAACCCACACACATGCACACGGCCACACTAAGCATTACAGTGAGCTACAGTACATGTGTGCTAACAGCTAGCTAAAGAGCCAATCACAAGAACACACACACACACACACCTGGAGGTGAGGTCCTAAATCTCCCACGAACAACTTCTGCCAGCTGAGTGCTTTTGAGCAGGAAAAACTCACTGATGAATGGTTCTACATTACAGTGTGTGTGTGTCTGCATGTGCGGGGAGTGTTTTTTTGAGGCTACCTTTGTATGTGCATTTCAGTGTGTGTGTATGTGTGTGACAATTCACACAAAATTTAGCAAACCATACAGGTTATTGACTACACACACGTTGCAGACCAAAACACACACACACACACACACACACACACATACATAGCATTCACAGTAGCCTACTATACAGCATCTACTAGAAATTTTAAATGCAGGAGACACACCAGAGGAGTGAAACTATAGCGTCTGAAGATACTAGGCTAGCTGTTCCGTTACCTCCAATTCCGAGTCCCTAAGGGAATGTACCATCACAGGGGGAACATAAAATTCATCTGCTACAGCCCTAAATTTAAGAAAAAAGCGTTTTCAAGGTGACCTGTCTGATAATGCATCGGAAATGCATTTTAGGTTTCATTGTTGTGTCTGCGGATGCAAACCTAGAAGTTTTTTTCTATTGACATGCGCAGGCTTTGATTTATTTGTGTTCGATAAGTGTGAAAGCAATGCAGTATTCATTTGAAACAACGCATGTTTGTCATAAAACTGGACCAAGGCTGGATGATGTCCTAAACGTTGCCACTTAATTGCTGTCTGCACCAACTGAACTAATATTCACTGATTGGCTGGCGGTTCTCCACCCGAATGGTTTTCAACTGAGAGTTGCCAACTAATATGGTATGTATAGCGGACTAAATTGTAAGGGCGGAGCTGGCAAAATGAGGGGGGTTTTAAATGGGCAATGCGTATTTCCAGTACATATGATATAGAAATACCCTACCCAAAACATGACATTTTGTAATACTTATGAAATGATGTTACACTAGATTTGATACTGTACCCTTTAGAGTTGACTTGACCTGGGCAAGGGGAAACATTTCCTGAATGTCGGGATGTGAGCAGCACTGCTGCAGCAGAAAGCACACCCCCTCCCTTACCTGCTGTGTTTCATTGACAGAACACAAGGCGGACATCCCGTCGAAGGCTTAAAGCTCTTCTCACCCTCTCCGCGCTCATTGCCCCTCCCCACTGCAGGTAGCCCTCCCACTTGCCGTTTCATTCACACGGCGCATTGCCGCGCAATGAGTCATCCTTGGCGTGAGAGGACTCTCTCTCTCTCTCTCTCTCTCTCTCTCAGTGTCTGTCTGTCTTCTCCACCCCTCCCGTCTTCTCTTCTATCTACTGAGGACTGAGCCACGTCTTTCCGCTCCATCCCATGCACCCGTTGACAGACAGCAGCAGTAACTGGTTGCAACAAAGCAGCATGTTATATATGCAGTTGGCGGGGGCTGGGTGTCACCTCGTACCGCCTCGGTGACGCTAACCGCTACTAAACCTCATGTCGACGGTTTGACTGTGAATATTTAACACGACACACGGTTGCTATAGTGCACATAGACTGCACAAGTATATGGTAAAACTGAAACTGAAACTAAAATGAAAGCGCAAATTTTGTAAACTAAACTAAAAATAGAAATAAGAAACAAAATTAAGAGGAAAAAATTGAAGCTACTGTAAACAAAATAATTTGCGCACAGTTTCAAAACAATATACTACTAGTGCTTGCACTACACAAGAAGTGTAAGCACATGTGTGGTGGACTGTTAACCTAATATTTATTTTCTCCTTTATTTTTCCTTCAGTAAAAACCTTATCCTACTGTAATATTATCACAGTGTGCTGATATTACAGTAGAACAGCATGGCCTCAAGTGTGATATTGCTTTTCTACCTCTAAAACAGACGATACTTTTTGTCATTCATTCAGCTCCACCACCTAAAATATGTCAGATTTCAAAACAAAACATTTTGCCACACATAACACTTCCCTCAAATTAGCTACTTTGTATCATACACATTTAAATGCATGCTTCCATTTGTTGTGCAGCTAGTGAATTATGGGTTTCTTAACTTTCACTTATGTATCTGTCATTAAAAACAAAAACAAAATTAAAATATATTTAAAATTGTATTACACCCTGGTAACACAGCCAGACTCAGGCTACAGCCATTAGAGCCACAGATTTATGAAGCATGACGTCATGCTGCAACATACAGAAGTGTGATCTCTCTAGGCTGCTTCACTTCATAATCATAATTTGCAATGGTCATAATTAAATATTAAGTTGCAGTGTGAAAATTTTAAATCTCACATTTCAAATGTAGAGTTATACATACAGCATGACAAAGCACCCCTGTGCTGTTATACTAAAATATCAGCACTAATGGAATCCCTCTTGTCCAATCCCATAATTCAACAGGAAGTAGAATATCCAGGAAAGGCCTAATTTGACACCAAGGTCAGAAAAAAATAACTCCTACCCGTAAAGACTTGGTGGTTGTAACCAATTAGGAATGTTGTAAGGGGCAATTACTAAACGGATCTGAATAAACCACAAGTCATTTGAATGACCAAAACCTATTTTCCTTTGTCTGAACTTTTCATAACTGTACATGCACATGTTGGTGTCTGGCTGCTGCGTGTTGGAGTGTGTTGTATCGTATCGTAAGGACACCCGAGGCAGATGGTGTGAACACGGTTTTGCACTTAGACTGCGGTCCCCACAGCGGATTGACGTAACGTGTGTGTGTGTGTGTGTGTGTGTGTGTGTATTTCTGTATGTAGGTTGGTGTGTATCTGTGTTGATGTTGTTTATGCATGTTTGCTCAGCCGGCATGATTTGTATTGGTATGTAGAAACTCTGCAAGGTGGGACTGTATTTCCTCACTGGCTACATGACCCCCTCCCCTCTCTGTCGCTCTGCTTTAATAACACAACTTCACACCAGTGCCCCTACACAAAAAGTAATATTAGATTCAGGGGTATTACAGTACTCTATTCAACACACCCCTCCTCTTCACCTGTTCCCTATCTCTCCAGTGCTTTGCCCTGTCCTCCAATCAGCACCTTTTCTCATCCTCTCTTCTCTTTGTCTGTTCCCCCATAAACACACACACACGCACACACACACGCGCACGCACACCTCCCATCCTCTCCTATTTTTCTCTCCCCTCCGTTCACCCACCCCAGCTGAAAAGTGGGTTGCCTTTTAAAAACTTCTGACTTCTGTTTTCACGTTTTAAAAAAAGAAAAACAACAGATGAAAATTATTTCTCTAAGATATTTCAGAGATTCCAAATAGAGGTTCTGCAATAATACGCTTATAATAAAATAGCACTTGTGTGAAACACTGGTACTATATCGTGTTCACACACACACACACACACACACACACACACACACACACACACACACACACACACACACACACACACACACA
>JAOEHI010000157.1:0-14067 GCA_025447815.1 Percopsis transmontana
CAATTGGGCCGTGTCTTTGGTCGTTTTTTAAAAACAAATTTAAAAATTTTTTTTCCACGGTTGTTTTTTTTATTTTTGTATTTTGTAAACACCCCCCCCCCCCCCCCCCCCCCCCAAAAAAAAAAAGAGCTACTTGACTGCTACTGACAGGCACAAGCCTGTCAGACACTTAATTCCTTCAGAAGTTGTTACGTTATAGAGTTATAGGCAACTCTGCTTCTCCAGCACTCAATATCCTACAGGAGGGCGGACCGAGGCATCCATAGTTTTTAAACAGGGAAGAGATTATGCTGGCTAGATAAAGAAAAGCTGCTGAATGTGTGACCAGTTATCGTAAGGAGCCAAATTAGCTAGCTAATGATGAAGTGCGTTATCTGTGCTGCGCTCAGCGCTATTCCCAGGCTCCTC
This sequence comes from Percopsis transmontana, assembly GCA_025447815.1. Taxonomy (NCBI): domain Eukaryota; kingdom Metazoa; phylum Chordata; class Actinopteri; order Percopsiformes; family Percopsidae; genus Percopsis; species Percopsis transmontana. Next base: position 409 of record JAOEHI010000157.1, read on the forward strand.
TACCAGTCAATGTAGAGACAGCACCATATGCAACAGAAAGAAATTCCCCACTATGGCATAGAGGGCTGGCTTTGTCAATCTTAGGGCCCAATACAGTGAATTAATCATCATTTTCCAATGTATTTTTCTGTATATTAAATACTATAATGCAATACTTGCTTCCAATACTGCTATTGAGAATCTACACCTCATTTGTCAACTATAGGTGACACAAAGTTGCAAACTATGCTTGTTTCTAACAAATCAATGTCTCCTCATCCCCATTTTTTACATTATGTCCAATTCACCTTTTCTCCTCTCCATTTGCAATTTAAAAATAACTTGATTGGAGGAGTCAGCAAAGTGTACTTGTGTGAAAACCCCTGTCCAGTCCTCAATTGCATAGATCTGCATTTACATGCTGGCTTCATGACTCCAGCATAGCTATTCAATTATGAATAAATCATGCTGAATGTGACATTCTGCTACAGAAAAAGCCCTTTGAGTGTGTTTGTGTGTTGTGCATGCTAAACGTGTGCATATGTGTGTGTGCATGTGAGTGTGCATGTGTGTGATAGAGAGAGAGAGAGAGAGAGACAGAGAGAAAGCGTGAGAGCGAGAGAAAGTATCCTCTTATGTAAAAGCCAGAAATGCATTCCTAGGCAACTTGTTAAAAGAAGCCTCCGAACTGTTCCCGGTTGCCTTAGCAACTGTTCTTAGGTTCCCATCCCTTCGTCTCTTCATAGCCACCAAGGAGAGCAATAGAAAACAGCAGAAGAATGGTGCCTGCCACACTGGAATTACATGCAAGCATCAATTACAATTATTATTATTTAGACGTTTCAGTTCTAGATGATAATATTTCACCCATATATACTTTGCATTACCTCCTGTGTATAAAGATATGTGTGATATTGATATGTATGTATATTACCTAAGCCTATTATTGCACCAACCATGTGAGGATAAATCTGTGCTAAGAGTCCAATTACTTCTATGTGCAAATGCACCTGCCATATATAAGCGATTCCCTCTGTGATAGTCACCATCTCTACACTACCATGGTTGCAGAAGCTCTCTGTTAGAAAGCAGCTCATTGATTCACCTGTGAGACAAGATTCAGGGTAGCCCATCAACAATTCCATCCAGACAATCCCATCATGAAAGTGGATCTAAAAACACCACACAACTCAGCCAGGGGAGAATGCTCTCCTCCCCTAATCTAGTTCTCCTCTGGGTCCTTGCTGTGGTCTCTTTCACCAGACCACAGCAAGGACCCATGTGTGGGTGCCCTAGGACGTTAGCACTGCAGAGTCCACTAGAGTATAACATGATGTGGCTGTGACATTAATCTGGACCCTGATGGAGTTCTAAAGGATGCTAAATCATGAAATGTAGCCTTAATGTAATATTGTATAAAGGTAAAAGGTAAAAGAGATGATTTGTTTGTTTATTTGTTTGTTACCATTTGTTGCTGTTTATTTATTGTTTATTTAACAGGGACTAATTTGCCACCGCTATCCATGGATAGCCTTTTATAGTATTGTCTCATTACAGGAAAAACATACAATCAAACATGTAGCAATTAAGTTCCATTTAAAAGCTTCACTATAAAACTGTATTATTAAATGGAATGACTTCATCCAGGACGTGTGGTGGAAACGAGCCAAATCATTAGCCACGCTGCTGCGTCAATCCCTGAAACACACAACTGGCGCGCACAGAGAATCTCGCGGACACGCACATGAGACACACTCTCCACAGTCCCCACCCACGTGTCTGGGCGATGCAGAAAGGTTGTGCGTCGCTCCAGGGAGGGTGGAAGTTTGACATGGAGACATCCGACAGCAAAACGTAATTAGCGTAAGTGGCGCTGCCAGTGTTTTACCGGGCTGTTTCCCAGGCACTGAGACAAAAGGCTATTGACCGTGCCCAAGGTGCCCAGGGTGCACTTTAAACGCATAACATACAGACTATTTACTGGCCAGCGCTGGGGGAGACAAACCCCGGATATAGCCACTCCATGTTTAGTGGAGCACTGCAGGCCCACTGCCAAATGCCACTGATATCATTGATGTGGCTGGATGTATTGTCAGTGCTGCTGTGAAAAAGGAGGGGCTGTTGCCTATTAAATATGTCAACTGCTTAGCTGATTACATAACTGGGGGGATTTGTCTCATAACAGAGTGGGTAGTGACTCAATGTTAAGTGCCATCTGAAATTAAAAAAAATCTGCTCGTTGACACGGTCAAAATATAGGCCTACTGAGATAAAGTATACAATATTAAATATATTGTTCTTACAGTATGTGTGAGAGCATAAATTGACAAATATGACAAATATGTTATTTTAACTGGAATTATTTAATTTGTTATCATTGATCAAGCAGAACAAGCACAAGTGCAAACTCATGCCTAAAGTGCACTTCCTCTGAGTAGCCTGCCCCAGCCAATCAAAAGTATTCTAATCAATACCTGACCATTATTGACCTTTACAATACCAGTGAGAGCCAAATAATAAGGTCATTCAGTATTGAGCTAACCTCCAACTTGTATCCTTTTTGTAACGTCAGGAGTCGCACCCAGGGGCGGTGCTCTCCCTCCCCGTTCTACCTCGCCAGAGTACTAACCCCCGGTCTGCAGCCGTCCTTACTTTCAACGCACCCCAGCTTCCATTCACCAATCATTCCTTCATTCATTTCACCTGTTGTGTTTGTGGGGGTATACTATGAATGTTTGGGTTTGCTGAGTTCATGTTGCTGGTTATTGTTTGTCAGGACATAAGTTAAAGTCTTATTAATTGCTATTCGCTTCTCCGTGTTCATTTATTGTTTTTACGTCTATTTCGGGACCGTGATCGCCTTGCAGGACGCCTCCCGACCCCCTCACGACGAGGTAAGCCCGAGTGCCAGGAGCAAATGGAGTTGGGAATCATGAGGCTTCCCGCGGAGGAAAGAGCTCGCCAGAGTCGATTGGGCCTGCGCTCCTACTGAGGCCAGGCCGGTCACGTCCGGGAGAGGTACCACCTGAGCTAGAGGGGAGCACAGGGAGAGGTAAGCAATGTTACTGTTTTATCTGAAGCATAATCGGGCTCAGTCTGCTCTTCCTTTAACGCACGGCCATTCTGTTGCAAAATTATCCTTTCAGGTAACTTTCCCTCCTATGTGTCCACAGCCCTGATTGACTTTGGGGCCTCGGGGAGCTTCATGGATGTCGACTCGAGGTTACGGCGCTGGATGGGAGGCATGTCGGTACCTGGTTCGTCACCCACATCACACCACCCATCACCCTCACCACGGATGGCTGTCATCGGTAAAGACTGTAATTCTTGGTCACCTCCTCCCCTCTACACCCTGTCATCTTGGGCCTCCTGTGGCTCATGCTCCACAACGCTACCATCTCCTGGAGCCGGAGGCAGGTCCTATCCTGGAGATCCGACTGTAGGAAGACCTGCGAGCTCATCACCTGTGGAGTCACAGCGGTGGGAGTTCCAGTGATCGCCCTCCAGTCGAGCATTCCCCCGGAATATAGAGAACTGACAGTGTGTTCTCGGAGAGGAACGCCGAGCGCTCCCTCCCCACAGACCCTGGGACTACGCCATCGACCTGCTTCCAGACGCCATCCCACTTTGGAACCAACCTGCTCTCTATGGCCCGAGTCTGCCACAATAGAGTCCCACATCCAGGACAATCTGAAGCGAGGATTCATACGGCTGTCCACGTCTTCAGCGCAGGCGTGGTTCTTCTTCGTGGAGAAGAGGGGAGGAGAACTCGCCCGTGCATCGACTATCGGGGCCTGACTGTGAAGTTTCGCTACGCCATGTTCTTGGTGCCGTCGGCCATAGCGCAACTCAGGGGGACTCGGTTCTTCACCAAGTTCGACCTGCGGAACGCCTGCGACTGGATTCGTATCCGGGAGGGAGACGAGTGGAAGACGGTATTCAGTATGACATCGCTACGAATACCTCCTAATGCTGTTTGGACTGGCGAACTCCCCCTTGGTTTTCCAGTCCTATCTTGATGAGGTATTCAAGGACATGATTGGTCGAGAGGCGGTTGCGTACATTGATGACATCCTGGTCTACTCCCCCATGCTGGAGGAGCACCACCATCTCGGTTGTACTTATTCCACCAGTCCACCGTCGACCCTGTGCCTTCTTCTCCAAGAAGCTCTCCTCCGCTGTTGGCATGGAAACATAATGGCTTATTCCTCCACTGACATCTGTTAAAGCATTTGCGTTATCCCTCCTACACTCAGCTCCGCATGCGTCCCTGCAACAACCTCCAGGGGGAGTGTGTAGCATCACACGGTTTCTTTATTGCCCTTTAATATCTGTCCTTGAGGCATGACATTTGAAAAGCTGTTTTCCTCAACACAAACACAGACACACACGCGCACACAAACACACACTGAAAATGAGTAAGTCCATACACTCCTTATTATTACAAGCAGGGCCACAATTAAAAGAATTACAAGTACCAAGAAAACAACTTTGATAATGCAGCGGCCTCATCAAGGATCCTCTGTTTTGCCACTCTGATCCTCACCAGTGATTACACTAAAACTAAACGAGAAAGGATTCAATATTTGCAGGTGTGATTTAAAACCAACAAACTATTCAATTTGCAGAGGCCTGTGCACACTTTTATGTGACCCCACTGTAACCAAACACAACTGCCGTGCCATTGCGGGCATTTTGTGTATATAAGGATAGACAAAACAGAGGGAACAAATTTGCTATAACCTAAAGAAGAGGGATGAATGCAGCGGACACGAGTGGCGAGGCGAGGCGATGACGGATGAGGAATTGGCTTTCTACATTATTGACTCACCTCTAGTTTCTGTTGTCTTAGGCCACCCCTGGTTAGTCAAAGATAACCCCCATATTAATTGGACAGAGAATTCTGTGTTGGGTTGGAGCCCTCGCATTTTCTTGCCACTGCAGATTGTGTGTTGTCCCCTGGTTCTGATGTGCAGGAGTGTCCCGACTTATCGTCGGTCCCTGCGGAGTATTTGGACCTGAAACAGGTTTTCAGCAAGACCAGGGCCATGTCACTACCCCCACACTGCCCTTACGACTTCCATTGAGTTGCTGCCAGGAGACTCACCTCCATGAGTAAGCAAGTATATGCTTACAGACCCTGTTGCCACTGTGCCCCGCCCTTCACACCGCCTCTGGGCTGGTCTACCGATTGCTGCTACTCCCGCCACCTGAAACTGTCAATCAGCTACACCTGTTGGCAATTGCTAATCTCCGGCTGCTAATTGCTAATAACGACCTTTGCCTGTTAGTTGACTTAGAGCCTGCCTTCTGTTTCTGGTCTGTCCCTCCTGAGTTCTGTTTGGCATTTGTGACTTTGGACCACGACATTGGATTGTGAACATTCTGGACTGTGAATAAATCCCCACCTTTACTGTACCTGTTGGTCTGTGTTTGGGTCCTGTCTGCTATCCTGACATGTATTTAAAGGGTTTACAGGTTTCCCCATGAGATTGATCAGGTTCTTTGCGGTCAATAAGCTTGTTCAGCGGGAGACGTTTGCAAAGGTTGCGATGTTCCTTTACTACATTTGATACTAGTGTCTAGGAGTATTTCTCAGCCTCTAGCGTGCCAAAAGCGTTCATTTTCATAACTCTCTCTCACACTCATTTTTATAATGCCAATTCTGATATTGTCTTTGCAGGAGTTTGTGCTTATCCTAACTGAGCTCCCTCTGTGTAGTGCCTCCCTAGGGTCTGTTTAGGGGAGAGAGTACAGTGGGAGGCATTAGACTAGCTCCTCAGCAGTCTCTTGAGGAACACTCAACAGCTGAATCAATCACGGCTCTGAGGGCCATGGTGAGGGAAGCCCGTCCTTTCCGTCCTTAGTCAGTCTATCTGTCGATGACGCTGTGATACTCAGTATAATCAGTCTAGATAATAATATAGATTTAATGTATGTTCACTTAACAATGAAAGGCACCATATCCTTCCATTTTCGTTTTGGAAAGACCCACTCCCCTTTGAGCTGAATATTATATTTAAATTAAAATTAATTAAAAAATTTTACCATGCACTTGTTGTGTATATATAGATATATTTTACGTTAGGGGACCTTTAATGCTGTAGGCTAGAAAATACACCTGTGGGATACACTTGCACACACACACATATCTTTCTGCACCATCATGACAGCATATTGCAAGAATTTTATGGAGCATTTTCAGAACGGTTTTCATATAATAACTTCCCCCAGGTGAGAGGAAGGTCAGCCGTTGAGACAGCAGAGCTTCCGTCACCAATTCTCACATCCTGCATACATCCACCTCAGAGTCCATGCCGGAAACAATACAGTTTTGACCACTCTTGCATAGAAACCAAAATGGACATGCTATCTACTTAGCATTATATAAACCTGGCCCTGTGGTGGAAAGACACAGGGCCACACACTCCATCTTCCCCCCTGCCAGTTTGAACATACATTAACTAACTTCCAACTGCAGCTGGTGAATCCTTCTGACTCAGGTGCCCTCCCCCCTTCCCTCCACACCCACAGATCCCGCCAACGCTCTCTGTATGCCTGAAGGCCGGTACACATAGCACAGATGCAATCAGAGAACAATAAAGAGGATAGGAGAGGGCATAGAGTTCCCATCCACCCATAGACTGCAGCTATCTCGGGCTACCATTGACTTCCTGGATCTCAGCTCTTACTATTGATCGGCCCCAGAGGATGGCACAGGTTTGAAGCCCATGGGCAGGGCAATGAGTGGCAGCCCCGGTGTGATAATAACCATTTTATTGGGTGTGTGGGTTTGGGGGGGGCACACACCATGCATTTCATTACCTTAATGCTAAAGTACCTGTACACCGACAGTGATGGATTGTTTGTTTTTGTAAATCGGTAAGTGGGGCAGGTGAGCGCGCACTGTTTTTAGCGTGATCTCAAACAAATTAAGTGTTCAGTATGTTTAGGGTCCTTTGCAAACACAGGCACCTAGCTTCAAGGCAATGCAGTTGAGAACGGCCATATCACGGCCTATATAATAACGCTGAATTACTCCTGTAGGTACCAAACTGCATTCTCATAAACACAAAGGCCCACTTAATTCCACCACTATACCACCCTACAGTATGGGACCTCTCATTCAAAGGTAACATGCAAATTCTATTTACATGAAACCCATTACATGACAGAAGGCATTCGTTATTTCGGGTCTGCAAAGCATCTCTTAAAGTCACCTCCACAGAAGGCTGGGTGCGGAAATAACAGTCCCCAGAGTCCCTCTGCATGACCCTAGGGCTCAGCTGTGATGAGTATCCCTGAGGAAAGAGTGGTCTCTGGGGTATAAGCGGTGTATATGCTATTAACCCCTCTGGTCTTAGGTTAATGGTGTGTAAGATTGCGTCTATCACCAAAAAAAACAGACCAGGGGTTAAAACTGTGGCGGAAAGTTCTTGCATTCCCACTTTTAATTTCCTCGACAAAGACAGAAGTCCAGCTTAGTTACTTTAGACGACAATGTGAAGTGGAGGCTCGGCAAATATTTTGATAACCGATTAGTCTGCCGATTATTATTATGATTAATCGATTAGTTGGCTTGCTTTAAAAAAATACAAACAATACCAAAATACATACATACAAATATTTTTAAACAATTTATTTACGTATAAAATGCATGAAATACAAAAAGGTTTTCATAAAACATAATATATATAGGTATTCCTAAAGCCCCGAGTATATATGAGTTTTTTCTTTCGCATTACAATGAAGTGCATGTCACAGGTCACAGGTCACAGCGTGTGTTGGGTTACGACCCTGTATATGATGGCAAAAAGTAACGTAACTTACGTGAATAATGTAACAACCGAGAAATAACAGTAAAAAGAAACTAAATTCTCTATAGGCTATATTAGAATGTAACTAATTATTAAAGTTGAAGAATTCAGACAACTCGTGGACAACGTCGAATAGTTGTTGCAGCCCTAGTGGAGGCTGCAGTACATCACCTCCTTTTACTGTTTTATAATCACCACATCATGTTCCAAATACAGACTCGCAATTAAAATGAACTTTCTCCAAATCTTGCGTGGGTAAAGACACAGCCTTGTTTGCTGATGATTCAAATGTTATTGGGCGACACACGCTGTTTTGGAATATCAGTCGCCCAAAATAATGATTATCGCCTTCGCATTTCCTGCTGTGAGAATCCCTTATGTCGGCCTTATTTACACTACTCGATGTCTTAGGGTTTGTGTCTCCCCTTGAAAAATATGTCGAGTGAGTATAAGGGCTATTTTTAGCAGCTACAGAGAGTGCCTTTCATGCAGCACTAGACTGCACCTCTGAGGCACAGAAAGCTGTCATAAATGGTAATTAGTTAAAGATTTGTTTGATGTGCTATGTGTAATTAATACCATACAGTGCATTTCAAAATACAAGAGACAAGAGAGAATGCACTGTATCTAAAACAACCTGTCACACACTATACTTCTAAGACACTTGATCGTAGATGTTGAAATTATGAAGGATTTCAAACCAAGGAATCAGTTTTTCAGCGTAGGAGGCAATGGTGGAGCTGTTTTTCTTACCACAATATCATTGAATTTCCCAAACAAAACTTTTAGTCCTCGAGCACACTGTATGTGTGTTTGGTTGCTATGAACTCTTAGACCCACTGCAGCAAATGAATAATGGGCCAGTGGGAAATCTGTCTGACTCACTCAACTCAGTTTGTGTTCACCTGAGGACCGATGAGGCTAATGGCCAATAGGGCTGTAGACAGAGTGACCGAGGTACTAAATCCCAAGTTCCAAGGCAAATACCTGCTCCTGTACAAATACATAAAAAGCCATAATATTGTGGACCATAGCACTCAACCCATTATGGGTCATATGAAAGCAATATTTACATTAATGGGTTTTCAAATGAGCTGGTAGCTGTGCTATTATTACTAGAAAACAGGGGAGACATGAATGGAAAACAGATGAGGCGAATGTCCCCTTATTATGGTTCTGACTGACGGTCTCCCAGAAAGCCTGCATAAGGATTAAATTCCTTTACCCAGTGCTGCTGGGTAAATGACTATCTGGCTAAATAAAGAGGTTGTGATGCATTGTAATGTGATTTTTGGTGCAACTGCGGCATGAGAGGTAGCGTTTGGTAAACATGCCAGCATATTCCCAAATGGACTAAAACAACACATTGACAGACTGTACAGTCAAACAGCCAATTCATCTGCCTAATTGAGGTTATTTATAGACCTTATTGTCAGCCTTGCCCAGATATGGACTTCTAGATTTAATGTGATTTCTCTATGGGGGAAATAGGGTTTTCACAAATTGTTTAGATTACAGCCTGCGTAAAGCATAAACTATTTAAACTTGTAGGTTTGTACACATGGTTGTTTCTCTAATTGTACTAGTTCTGTTGATTTCTGTAAATGTTTTTAATCAAATCAGTAACTTTTCTTGGACCCAAAAGAGAAACAAAAGAAGTCCATGTTTGGGCATGCGGCTGTCTAATTTACACGGTCTATTGGGATAACACATTTTGCATTAATTATCTGCCACAATGACATGTAATGTTGCTATAGTAACACTGAAACGCTGTCAGTCACGTTTCATGTTCATGTTTCATATAAAGGTGCATCTCATGACCTCACGTTGTTTGTTCCATCAGGCAGGGAACCGTGCGGTGACTTATCAGCAAACCATGCCATTTTAATACAATCCATTCAACTGAACAGAAATGAACTGACCCCATCATCCATCACCCCATAAAATCTTATGAAAATATAATGCCGGTTAAATGGAAACAGGCATTCCTGCCGGAAAGGTTCACAGCGGTGAAACAATATAGGATTACTGAAATTCAGATGGGTGGAAAATTGAACACTTATGATTCACCAATGTTGCAGGCTGAATCTCAAGACAAGCTAGACAAGCCACACATCCAGCAAGCATTCATGAATAAAAGTGTGCATAGATTATTAGAAAAAAATACGGTGAGTTTGTTATGCTCCTCACTAGCTAGCTTCTCTAAGGTGTCGTCTGTACAGAAAAAAGGATGATTAATGTATTTGGAGCGCTCCACGCACGAGCCCCGTGAACACAGGCCCTGCCTGGATATGGGAAAAGGGGGTAGAGAAGTGAGGGGAAATGATGGTGCTCTGGGCTTAGCAGAGGCATAAGGAGCCTTATTAGAGTAATTGCTTCTTGTCCCTGGAATATCTGAAGAGTTAACGGCTGGCTGGGTGAAACAAGCCCCCGTGGAGCCCCCTGGAGGCCAGGTCTGGGTTTTTAATAAGGTCTTTGAAGAGAGGGGCACGGTCCCGGCGGGAGTTGACCTCTGAGATGCAATATGGTGCAACGCATAGGGCGCACCCCCTCCTCTCGTTCATGCTTACCGGTGTATCAACCACCGGCCTGCAGCCGTTCACATGCCCACCCACCCTGTGCGTCGGCGTGTGTCTGTGGGGGGCATTTATGTTGGGGATTGTTTGAACGTTCTTGAACGGTTATTGTTTCATTGTCGCTGTTTCTATGTAGGCTGTGAGGCTATGCGCTGACTTTATTATCATCCATGTTTCATTTGGTCTGGTCCTGCACTCAATCCACGTTACACATACCAATGGCATGCTAGCACGCAGGATGAGATGAGGGGTGAACCTGAATGGCCTCTCTGAAGTTGGCCCAATGCAGCTCGTCAGGCTGTGACTGTATCTTAACTGCTTCCAAATAATTCCAACCATCTTCTTAAAGATATAACTTTGGATGAACTTTGAATGTGAACCCCAAGAGAGAAACTGAACAGATTGTATTTAACATTATTTTTCTACAGCAGTGCTGTCCATCTCAACTGGTGTCATTGCAGAACAGTCCCCACCACTGCTATTTTCTAACACAACTCTCTATCTCGTTACGTGTTGTAATAAAGTAAAATAAAATAAATAAAATGTAATTTTCAAAAATGTGTGGCTCCAAAGGTCTGAGAACCTCTGCTCGTTATCAACAGTCGTCAAATGGCACCGGGCAGGTGAAGGATCCCAGCTCCAGGCGCAGAGTGATGAGCAATGAGTCGCCCTGGTAAATTTATGCCATGTCTCACAAAAGCCTTCCCAGTAATAGGTCTATTTGCATGCTGGGGGGTCAATTGCTCTTGTTAACAACCTCTGCGTCCAATAAAACCACATGAGCTACAGTGATGTTAGAGGCAGTACATTCCAAAATACATTCAAAAATATGACTCATTTTATTGATCGTTTACTGCCCCGGAATATGATGGTTATGGCGGATAACGATACGAATTTCCGGATATATTTTCCTCTCAGTGTCATCTCACTAGGATGCCAAAAAGACAACAGCTCTGGCTCTGCACATGAGGGTGCTCACAATAAGATGCTACACTAAGTTGGGCCAAACATCTCCCCGCGTTTCCACTTCTCATCAGTCATTGCCCGAAGAGGCATCAAGGTTCCCCCTCGCTGTCCCAGGGTTTGTCTGGGAGCCAGGGAGCCAAGGAGCCATGTGTGAGCACTCCCCTGCGGCCATTATGGCAAAGCCTGAACAGCTGCTCACCTGGGATACACAAGAAGTACACATTCTAGGCTCCGAATCTCACATGCCTCCTAAGAGGGAGTCTCATGACACATTTTGGAAACATACCTGTCTAAAAAAAGTGTGTGTGTTAGTGTGTGTCTGTGTGAGAGTGTGTGAGTGTGTGTGTGCGTGAGTGAACGAGAGACAGCAGACCCCTACGTTAAGCACCTACTGCTGCTAGGCAGGTCTCTTGCTAGCTGCTGAGTCACCACACCTTCTCAATCCACACCTTCTCAATCCACTGAATTTAGCCTGAAGACTGAAAGGCAGGGCCATAGAGGCCAGAGAGCTGACAGAGAGAAAGACGAAGACACTGAGCCTATAGATAGAGACTGAGGGAGGGACAGATAACAACAGACAGAGAGAGAGGGAGAAAGAGAGAGAGAGAAAGAGAGAGAGAGAGACAGGAAGAGTGACATAACGACACACCTAGGCCATGCCTCAATCCAATCAGAACCAGGATCATCTGGTGCCTAACATCTGAGGTGACACCACCATTTCGCCACGACTTTCCACAGCTAACTTGCCAACATTGTGATGCCTGGGGAGGAGATCGTATGCTCCACGCGCATTACCGCAGGGTAATGCTGTATATCTGGGCCGCTAAAAAATTCCCTTCAAAATGAATGCAGCAGCACTATAGAGTGTAAAAATATCATTGCGAGAGGGGAAAGTCATGAAAATTTGAGTTGCGGCACAATGAAAGCAGACGTGTGTGTGGTTGGCAGTGCACACGTGGTTGGCAGTGCACATGTGTCTGTACGTGTGAAGGAGAGAGACAGAATAGGGCTGGCGAGATAGAGCCAAATGAGTGGGTTCGCTTATAGTGCTGCTAGATGATAAGCTCACATGAGTGCCTCTGCCTGCACTTTTCCTCGCCACAGTTTTAAATAGCGTGTTGGGCTAATCCAACTTCACTGGGCTGCTGACGGCAATCTTTACTCTCCTCACTCTTGTCTGCTCTTTACTATTCTCTCTCTCTCTCTTTCTTGCTATCTCTCTGAACAGTTGGTGACAGAAAGCCACGTCTCAAGCCATCATCTCAAGTCCCTGAGATGTTGTGCTGGACCTGCGGCCTGTGAAATACTCTGCAATCCACTGCTGCTCTGCTGTGCTGCTCAGCTGCTTGGCTCCTTGGCTGGGCACAGTTTGGGGTGGAGCCAACTGTACTGGCAGACCTTGTTGAAGCTGAACCCAGAGTTCCTGCAGCTACCCGACAGCAAGAATGCTTTCAGGTAGGCCAGGCACGTCGTGGAACGAACCCAGGACCATTGGGCTGGGGGTCTACCACCCTAACCTGCCCCCTAATGGTGCTTTTTGGTGAAAACCCCGTACAGTATATGTATATTTATGGGGTCCAAAGTTTGAATCTGACTGGGGCCTCTCTGTGTTTGCATGGTGTTCACGTAGGTTAATAGTCCTGCCGTTGCCCTTGAGCAAGACACTGGCATTAGACATGGTGATGATCCCGGGACACTGCATTGTGGCTGCCCACGACTCTGAGGTTAGGATGGGTTTAATTATTTAATACATTTTTGAATTATGATGATAAACTGCCCATGGGGGCTATACAGTATGTTGGTATTAATGGATTCAGAAGGTTCCAGGTTTCAGGAAACCAGTTCATTAATCTGAATTAAGTGCATTAATCTGAACATTAAATATATATTGAGAAAGTGACTTTTTAGAGAACCAGTTTTCATCCAACCATCCCAATGAACTGCAGCCGTAGGGAGTTCCAACTGTCAGATTGTCCAAGGCCAAATCTGTAGCCTTGCAGGGATCTCAGCCACTCAGACTCATACAATACGCTGGCTCTTGTACTGGCACATTAGAACAGCAAATGATAATAGACTTGAATAGCGTATGTTTGGTTGGAACATTCTTTCTTATCTTAGGATCAGTAACAAAATGTCCATGGAGAACAGACTGAACGGGGAATGAGTACCCACCTCACATCACCAACATATGCAGCATTATATTGGACAATGACCTTGGGCAGTGTCCTAGCTGTCTAGCATCCATACATTTACATTTACATTTACAGCATTTAGCAGACGCTTTTATCCAAAACGACTTACAATTAGTACATTTGTCAACA
>JAOEHI010000158.1:0-14067 GCA_025447815.1 Percopsis transmontana
CCCCCCCCCCCCCCCCCCCCCCCCCCCCCCCCGCCCCCCCCCCCCCCCCCCCCCCCCCCCCCCCCCCCCCCCCCCCGGGGGAGCTTGCCTCCACCCACCAGTACAGAGCAGGATCAAAGGTCTGTGCTCTGCATTTCAATGGACATCCAGTCACCAATACTGATGAGCCGTGTATGTGATGTGATGCTCCATTCACAAGGTTTATCTCTTATGGGTAAACAAGTGGACAGTGCCAGGAAATCAATGGACACCTCTTCTACACTGCTCTGTCCACACAGTCGAGCTCGTTAAAGCTTCACACAGTCACACCCAGTTGGCACTCCCTTCCCAAAATATAAGTGAATAAGCAAATGAAGATAAACTTGAGGATGCTCAGCTTTCCTTCTACCAGAATATTTAACTCATACCCTATCTTAGAAGCAAGCAATATAATTAAATATATCTAATACCAATGCAATGAAAGAACACAATTATTGAATCACAATTATGGAAATACTATGTTTTGTTATAGCGGAAATATTAATTATCAGTATTAATTGTGAATAAACAAATCACTGTACTTATTTGGAGTAGCCGATATGTGATGAATATAACTTAAATGACTTGACTTAACAAACGTTAGCAGTAAAATAATTAGCACTGAACATGTTTTGTCTGTAAAGAAACTGACCTAGTTACTCATTACACAAATATGCAATTAAGTTGTATAGGTGAAGTATGTGTAGGCTGCTGTAGTTATCATGCATTTCCACACACATTGCTAACATACCTTGCATTCCTTCTAAGCTGTGCAGTTTACCAAGAGGGAAGCATTACAGCCTCAGCACAAAATGGTGACTGCCTCTTGAATTAGCTAATTTTTTGGGATCATGATTTGCCAGTAAGCCATTGTATACAATAGCTAGCATGCTAATTATTACTATATTTAATAACTAAAAAACTGTAAAATATTATTTTGTATTATATGAAATAATTCTTGTTGTGATTCAATTATGTCATGTCTTTGCAATTGTTGAAATACTCCAGAAACGACGTATGACCAAAATAAACATGATTATAATTGCTATGATTGCAGAGATTTTGAGATGGAAACGGCAACGATAGGGAACATAATGGACAGATTTGGCCCAGACTCTGGGCTAGGCAGTATGGAAATTGATGTAGTGTAACATGTAACTTTCATCTCATTCATGGTTTGTAAATGTGTTTGTAAGGCCATACAATATGACCTATATCCCAAAAGCTCAAAAAGGGAAACAATCACGGTAACACAGAAAAGCGCATCTACAAGTATATCATTGTTAAAAGAGGATTTCCAAAAACTTTACTGTAAATACACATTTTAATATTCATCCACAGTCTTGAAATTGTCTCTGGCTGTACATAATATGTACTGAGAGCAGGAATATATTGTGCTTCTTGTAAACGTCTAATGACGTGCATGTGTTCATTCTAAAAACTGTGTTGTCTATTACTGAATAGTAATATCTAACTGACCTTTTTCAAATTATATAGGTTTTCAAAGTTAGTCAATTTATATAAATGTTCTACACTAGAGTGCACATTCATAGTTAAAGGTACTACAAGGAATTTAGTGGAAGCGTCGCCTGGAGTAAAGATTAAATTTCCCATGTGACCCGTTGCCTCGTCACACCACTCTCCAATGAAAGAGACATAGCCTTAGTTTAGTCGGTACATCAGCTGTTTTGCAAGACGTATAGCGATGAAATAAGAATAATTTTTGTCTAATGCCATGAAAACAATTTGTCAGATTTTTCAGATAATCTAAACTGGGGGCAAGCAATTGGAATCATTATAATGAAATGACCAACTTTATCGCCAATGGTCTCATTTTCTTATGTTGGATACATAGATAGATCACAAAAACATGGAGACTGTTTGGCAAATACTGGAAAACTCCTGGTAGTACCTTTAAAGTGTATGTTTGGATACATTCACACTCTAAATCCTTTACAACTAACCGACCACCAATGTATACACACTGCTGCTAGGCTATAAAGTAAATAAATTAATCAAATAATACAAATAAAAAACTTGAATGGGCCTACGTTTGAAGATCTGGTAGATTTGTTTTGGTAATATGTAATAAGTTTGCAAAGGAATTAATGAATCCAAAACGGTTTTATTATCTACTCCCTTGCTCATAATGTGAGCTGAACACCTGACTTAGGGTTTCAGTATTAAGACTCGTTTCTTATATTTGTCCGTCACAGATGGTTATAAATCCTATGATAAAACATTCATGACCTCCATGGGCGACTGTCCCTATGATTTCAGTGCCTATTAATTGCCACCTCTTTGCAGTGTGACAGTTGTCACAAATATCTCCTCTACTCCCACCATGGATAAAAATGCCATAGTGGTAAAGGTTGTCTGCGACATTCACGATTTATTGCACAGTAGGGCTTGTACAGTCCAATGTTGTCATCACAGGTCTAAGAAAAAACACGTCCCCTTCACTGACCAGCACCCTCTGCGGTCCCACCTCCTGGAAGGTTGACAGGAAGTGCAATGTTTTACTTTTGAAGAAACAATAGCTTGCATTCAGGAAATTAATCAAGACAGTGCCTTGTCTGGGTCTATCAATTATAATGTTCATGATGAGGCATTTGTAAGCTAGCTTGTTTTCCTTACTTTCACCTAAACATGTGCTGCTTACTGTCGTCTGTGAAGTAATGGTTTATTGGTAATGGTCCATAGTTCCCTTGGTGCATTCAAGGACTTTTACAGTTTAGTGCAAATTTAAGAAACAACATAACAGAAACAAACAAAACAAAAAAAACACAACTATGGACCTAATAAGGCAACATTTATAAATATATAAAAATAGTCTTTTGAGGACTAACTTGTTACAAAAAAGGTACAAAAGTTTTGTCCTGTACCAGTGTGAGGGACATGTTTTTCAACTCCTCTGCGGATCTCACAGCCCTGTATCCCAACTGGTGAAGTACTTTTTCACACACGGTCTGTGTGTACTCTACCATATCGTACGACAGTTTCAAGCGCCAACTCTCCGCATTAGCTGCTGAGTCTCTCACGGTACCAAACTTGTGTTTGGCGGAGGGCTCGTTGCTTCCCCTCGTGTTTGCATGTATCCAGTCCTCCACATTTTTATCCATAGGGAGCCCCAGATAATCATAGATTTCCTTTGTTTTGGGGAGTGGGTTTCTCGCCAAATCCTCGTAGCGCACCAACATGTACTTCCCTTTGAGCCAAAGGGGATGACTGAGACCGGTTGACACGGAACTGAGAAAGTCTTCACAGACGACAGTAAGCTGACTTAAGTCTAGATTATAAGGCCTTCGCCCCGTGGCCCTCCAAATGCGCCACAGACGGTACGTATCCCTGAATGTTTCAATCCGCGATGACAAGATCCCACGAGGGTCTCTAACGAGCTGAATCACTTTGATGTTCAGCCGTGGGTCCTCCACCAAGGCGCGCAGGTCCCCAATCTCTGGCACGCGCACGATCTTGATGGCCACGTGCCTTTTGTCGCGACACGCCTCGGTGGCCAGGGTCATATTGAGAGCTGCGCACTTTTTGACACAGTCCCCTTCCTCCACATTAACATCAGCCGGGCCATAGGCGTCGCACACGGGCTGCTGACACAACGCCCGGCTGGCACCGCGGCGGAACAGTTTGTCAGTGGTGTGGTTGGCGGGGTTGGGCTTGATGTAGCTCTCGAGAAAATAGAGGTCGCACCCGTAAAGGCTGCGCAGAAGGTCCCGGCTGGCTCCCAGCATCACGCGGCGGTCCGCGGTGTTGCGGCTGTGCGACAGGCGTGGAATCAGTGTGGTCTGCACATGGTAGAGAGGCTCAAAAAGGTAGAATACCTCCTGGTGTTGGTTGAGCAGCTGCCCCACAAATGAGGAGCCACTGCGGGTGGTGGCCAGGACTAAGATGTGGGTTTTCCGGGAGGCGTTGAAAGAAAAGTAAGGGTACTCATCGCAGCCTACGCCGCCCATGGCGCCCCGCTCAAATGGGGCTTCCGTCTCCTGCCCGCCCAGGCCGCAGTTCTGGGGGCTGGGCAGCGGGCACAGCTGGAAAGGCTTGGAGGTGAGCGTCCGGATGGCGGTGTACTGGATGGCAATGGATGCCAAAGCCAGAAGAATCACTGCCTTCCAGGAACATTGCATGACTGAGCCACTTCATTTAGACATAGAGGTCCATGCCAGGTCTTCTCTCTGAAGAGAGATGTGGTTTTTCACATTTAATGGAACATTATATTGATTATATTGAAACATTTCGGTGCATCACTATTAATCATATCTGATAGCCTAAACTGTATTAAATAAAACTGCAACTCTGTGGAATCGATCTGTTACACTGTAAAGTGTCTGCTTCTGGGTGAAAAATGTGCCTTCATTTGTAATAGTGGATGTAAGAACTGATTTGCATTGATTAGTCATAACCAAAGGCCTTAGACAAAGGCTCATTTAACTCCACCTGACGGAAATTACCTATTTAATTTAATTATTAATAAAACAGCATTAATAATCCTATAATAAAATATATATTTTTGTAGATTAGAATGCAAAAAATAATACTGTATGAAGCAAAATGTTTTAATGACTCACAGGTTGCACCCCATATTACTTTCAGTAATTTCAGCATCATTGTCCCAGATTCCCAAGGATTTGTATTGTGGGATTTGAAGTTGAACCACTGTTTCTCTCATGTGAGAGACAGGGTTAAAGATCATTATTTACCAGGACAGGATTAGCTGTGAGCTGATGCTCTGTAATCAAAGTTCTAATTTGCCCAAGCATGCAGGTTAGACTTTAAAGAAATTATCTTAAAAAAAAAAAAGTTAAATGCATGACAGTTCAAGACCACAGCGAGGCAGCCTCAGTATAGAGGAAATATTGTTAAGGCTTTTAGGGGCAACATGTATATCGTCCTGTAGCCTATATTTGTATTTTTCAAGTTATTTTTGTGATACAGTATTGTAGAAAACGGTGGACTATCTTAAATGTATTGTTCTACTACTCTCGATATATAACAATCCATCTAGGATGTGAGACTTATTGCCGAAAGGACTGCATTAAGTCCTGTAGAAAAATCACGGCTGTAGTCTGCAGAGAAGTAGCCTAATAATAGCTTTTAAAGCTTTACTGTCAATGTCGCGTCAAGGGGAAAAAAATCCTGCCACATCTATAAACTTATATATATAAGATATTTAATGACATTTGTTATTTTTAAACTAAACTGGGAGCTAGTAACAGTCAATAATCCGTTAGGTCTCTCTGAAATGCAGCTTCAGAAGATAGGCTACTGTAGCCTATATGCTCGCCAACTGGAAATTTAAGTCTTAATCAGTGCGATGCGTCAAGACATCGGCGTCAACTTCTAATACTTAGAACAATGATATTCTAAAGAATTAGCCCTAAAATTAAATGAAAACTTATTTAGGCTACTTTGAGATTATGTCCTTTTCCCGACTGCATAAACTACGCTACATCTTACATTTTCGTGGGTAAAGCCATTACAGAATGTCCACTTATGCAGCAAAGAACTAAGATATTTTGTGCGATTTTAGGTTATAGTGGTAGCGTAGGCTACAATAGATTTTAGACTGTGAGTGAATGCTGCTGCACAGTGAACAGGTTAAGCAACAGACAGATCGCGATGCAGACATTCTCACCAATGCTGCGATAAGACAAAATTGTCCAATATAGGCTATTCATCCCGCCTAGCAGCAGGTCCCCCAAAAGAGGCTAGCCTACTAAAATCCACCAAACTAAAATGTATTAAATATATGTAGGACATCATTTATAGCCCAGCCTACCTTACTGGCAGCGGTAGTGTTCTCGTGATGCACTGTCACTGTATCAAGGCTGATTTCCTTCAGACTTGAAACGTCCACCGTGCGCTTTCTCTTGCTCCTCCGGGTACGGGCGAAACAAGCCTGGAAAACGTTTTTTATCCATAAACTGCTGGTAGGGCTCGGGTCTGTTTTTGATATGAACCGTTTGATTAAAAAGTGGTGGTGAGGAGAGTAGGAGTTAACAGCCGCACGCCCGTGCTACCCTGAAATGATGCGCAGAGCCAGTGAGAGGTATACAAGGACCAAGGGCCGACTCTGTCTGGACCACCCCAGACCCCTCCCCCTTTCCACCTGCCCCCTCTCTCTCTCTCTCTATCCATCTCTCTCAGTCTGTCTCCCCTCCCGTTCACACCCACACACTCGTGCGAGCGCACGCACACAAAAGCCCTTTGCAGTGAATGCCAAATCAGTCTTAACATTCCCAAACCATCAATTAATTGCAAATACTGTACCTTTATCTGCCTTTTAATTAATGTTATGTTTTAGGTAATTACCCTGAGTTTAATAGGCCACATCACTAAAACATTAGAGTTTTAGCAGTTTTTAATCACATGCTTTTGTGATGCTACAAGCTTGATGAATTTCATCACAGAAACTGTTTTTCCCTGACTTTGATGTTAACTCACATCATCAGTATTACTGCCTAGGGCTCTGTCATCCCTCAAAGACCATCTCTCTAAGGGTGCTTTCACACCTACCTTGTTTGGTCCGGACCTTGAGACTTTTCAGTTTGGTCCGAACCAAAATAGTAGGTGTGAAATGTGCCTTGCACCACGGTCCAGACCAAAGGACCAAAATTTGGTCCGACCAAAGGAGGTGGTCTCGGTCCGAATCAAACTGAGCCATGGTTCGGTTCGTTTGCAAGGTGAAAAAAGTTTTGGGATGGTTAAGACTTTTTGACCAATTACAGGTAGATATCGACTATCGCCACCCATTAAACAATAAAAGAAGAAAAAGAACCAAAAGAAAAAGTAAAAATGAGCTGCGGTAGCATATGGAGAGAGGAGAAGTAGGCCTATTTTATATTTTAGTCTGACAAAGAACTCAAAAGTCAACATGAAAAAACACATCGGGGGCGACTAGGTGGTTCTTTTGGCGAATTAAAACTAGTGTGGATAAGGCCTACTGTGCGCTAGAAGTTAATGCTGTTGGTAGTAATGCCATAATAATAATAATAATAGTAGTGGCAATGAGATTAATCTGTCCATTAATTTTTCTCAATTCAAATGGAAAAGGCTACCCAGACGTACACCAGTCTACAAACCAATCAATGTCAAGTATAGGGAGACGCAGCCCTTGTAGGTGATGACGACTGGACATAGGTATGTCATGCAAAGTGTGCTCACATTCTGCCTGCCGCAGGAGCACAGAATGGCAATTTGGCAATTTCCGTACGAGCGGCAGAAACTTCAGGTAGTATTTCAGGATGAGATTTTTCCAGTTCAAATATGTCTTGAAGATTACTATGTGGGCTAGTAGCATGCCTTGCAATGCTAACAGAATCTGGCTCGAAACCAATTTTTGCAGTATCACCCACCTCTAGTAGTTGAATCAGGCTTGTTAGATCAAATCGTCGCATAGTCGACGATTCGGGGTCTACCCTAGTCTTATCCAATCATTGCCCTGTAGGTTGCTGGAGCCTTTGTGTCTGACTGGAGGACATGGTAATCGGCACTTGGAAGAGGAAGAAAGCGTTGTTTACACACAGGGCCGTGGAGGTTGTGTTGACACAAGGGGCTACGCTGTTGAATATTCACTTCCTGGGGATTGAGAGAAATAATCACATTATAAACGCGATTGAGGCTTCACCATAAATGTATTTCCCTGATGTTATATAGGTGAGATATAACGTTTCCACATTGCAGTTATGTAGTAAGGTAATGCAAATAGCAAGCTTTATAATGGAAAATATGCTTGAAAATACAGTTGTTGTTTTTTATTCAATTTCAAAAGTATATACACAAAAACTTTTTGATGTTCTACAGATCACATGCGCTGTCAATTACTCTCCAACCCAGCTGGGCATTCTTTTAATGTTATCTGTAGCTGTCCATATTTACAGTCAAATTTGGATGTCTGCAGCCTGATGCTGGGGTATTGTCTCAGCCTCGCCGATGAAAGACCCATCGACATGCCTGCAGCAGTGCCAGTGGGAGGCAGCTGAAACTGCAGAAACTGATTCTATAGCCATCTCCAGAGCCTTCTTGTCAATGAACCCAGCTTGTTTAAGACTTGTTAGGCCAGGGATGCACTTCTTTCACCGAAGCAGGGCGCCTGTTCCAGCGCGATAGGCTCTTTTCTTTAGACGTCCATTATCAAGGAACAGCATTCTTATTCAGCAGGGTTTGAAAGGATTTGACGCAGATTCAATGAAACAACGGGTGTTATATGACTAAGGGGGATTGCCTGAGTTGTTCTTTTTCTCTGTCCTCCCTTTGCTGGTTTACACATAGGGACAGTTAGACGATGCCTTTTGTGTCTGGCAGTTCTCATTAACCTGAAACTCAGGGCCCACAAGGATTTCATGAGAATTTCTTGTTATTTGCAACAAGGAGAAGACCAGGAGACAAGACAAGAGGAAAAAATAACATTAGTGCCATAATCACATTACTTTTGCTGTAATTAGCACTGAGAATTGATTGATCAACAATGTATCTTGTATTTATCATTAGCAACACTAAAACAAAAGCAAAGCTGGAAAAATAGCTATATTACATGGTTTGTCAGGCACCAGGCAAGGAACACGTTTGCTGATACAGTTGTACATGGTGACTTTGTAGCAGTATAATGGCATTGGAAGGGCTCATTGATTGAACGACTAGAATGATTTATTGTTGATTCATTGATTCATTGACCGATTGACATTTATTCATATAGGATATACATTTTCTCATATAGGACATACAAGCCTTCTGGCAAAAGAACTGAACATACGAGGCAACTGATTAACAATGACCGACGGTGACAACTCCAGGTGCACAGATTTTCAATGCGGCACCGGTGAGCGTGGACCTGGAGTATGGCTGAGAGCCTCTCCACCGGGAGGAGGAGCACGACGTCACCGGGCGCGCCGCCGCATGTGACAGCTTGTTAGCTAGGGCGGGTTTAGCAGCTGAGGCACCCGCAGGTCACCGCGATTTTCTTGAAAATGTGTCTCACCAACTGTAATCTAAAGGAAACAACACATGTTCAGTAAATATTTTGATAGAACTAGAAACACTGTTAGCTAACGTTAACTAACTTACAATACACACGAAAACAGAAGTAATAAGGAGTATAACGTTAATTTCATGCGTACAAGTAAAATGCAAGAAGCCATGGAGTTATTCAGCACGTTCGACATAACTTCAGCAGCTAGCGAGAAAGTTTGTCCTAACAAAAATATACAAATGTAATGTAGTAAAATTGTACTTTTACCTGCCTTACGACAAACTGCAAGCGAAGATTGCTGGGCGAGGGAACAAAGCTTAATTTTTATTTAACTCCAGAAATTTGCTGTGTACAGTTGTGGTAGCCTACCTATGTAATTTCCCTTGAGCGAGTGTGACAGGTGTGTGGTTTTTGTGGACCTACAGGGATTCCATAATATTGCCTTGTCCTAGAGCTTGTCATTTTTCGATGAGCCTAAGAGAACAGCTTCGGACAACAGATTGGTACATACAACAAAGCAAAATGGCCCAATTTGCATCTCCTATGTAGAATTTGTAAGTGACCTGAAAAGATTTCCATTCACTCTCCAAAAGGCTTGGTATTACTCCGAGCTCTCCAGGCTGCTTGAAATTCCAACTAGACCTTGGTCTCTTGGGATAAGCTTTATGCAGTGAGCATAGGGCTTTGTGTGTCATTCCACTGTGCCATCTCTGCTGTCAAAGTCCCCTAATAAAATAGACGCCACATATTCCTCTCCATGCATCCATATGTATGGGCTCATTGATATGATAAATTACTTGTACACAAGCATGTGAGTCCCTTAGTAGAAAGTATAGGCTACACTGTCAAGGAATTTAAAAAGATTGCCCGCTAGAGTCTACAGTCAATTTTTTAATAGAATTATATAGAGATTATCTATAACCACAGAAGTCAAAATAATTCTAACATTATTTGGCAGAAAATGATGCACCTATTTTGAGTAACCGTGTTTGCCATGGAAGCGAGATTTGTCTGAATGCATTTTAAAGTTTGGGAATTAATTTAAGTTTTCAGCAGGGGAAACATGTTTAGTTGTTGATTGATGATTAAAGATGCTGCTGGAAAAAGGAGATGTGACTGTTATTTTATCTATTACGTATTTCTTATTACATGTGCATTTTAAAATAACCTGCATTACCTTGCCGTTACCTTGAGTTCCAGCATTTTCCTACAGGGATTATTAAAGTACTATCTATCATTTTATCCTTCTATCATTTTATAATGACATCTGCACAAGCCATTACTTCATGAGGCCTTTGACACATGCGACCCAATGTTCTGCTCTGTCAATTCTTGACTGATTACTTCCAGCTGAGGAATTCCTTGTATTGTATTATTTTTGTACTGTTTGTTTATTTTCAAACCCTTATCTCTCACTTATAATGCCTATTATCTTGGCTTCCATTTGTTTTTCTAAAATACAATATTGGATCAGTTTTTTTCCTCATGTCCTTTATACAGTATTGTGTTTCCTTGAACAATGGATGCTTGGCTATCTATCTCAGTGGTTCTCAAAATGAGGGCCCAAACCTTTTAAAGTGATATTAATGTTGTTTTTTACTTCTATCTTCCTTCTTCTATCTTTTTTTGTAACAAATATTATGCCTTCATTTTCTTGGTCGAAATTTACATATAAAATTAGCATGAAAGCCCAAATAGACAATGTGCTCTTCATTGTACAAAGGTTCTGCAAATACATGAATGTAGGTTCCAAAGCACATGCACAAATTTGACAACACAGACAAAACATTTTAAAATACGCTGCACATTGGACAGGGAAGTTGCGAACAGAACAAGGGGCTGTAAAAACAGAGAACACAGCTGCACCGCAAGATTGAAGGTTGCTGCATAAATGAACTAGCGTGGTTACTGCCACCAATGTGTGTTTCGCTGGGAATACCAACCTGTCTTTAAGTTGTCCTCGTAAAATACATTTTTAAATAAAATTGTACTAGTAGTGCCTAGTAGTCAACCAGCCGAGCATTGGGAGGTCCATGCCAGGAATGTCAGATGGGGGATGAGTCTACCAATCCCCTCCAAAACTATTGCTATTGTCAGACTGCACATGATAGATATACTTTGTATGCGTCTGCAGGAAGAGATCGATAGATTATGGAACTGGAAATGTGTGTGTGCGTGTGTATACATTTGAGAGTGTGTGTGTGTGTGTGTTAAAAGCCAATGTTTAGTTCTGGTTATTTTCTTGTGATAAAAATAACACGAATTATATGTTCTGTTTGGTGTAGCAATTATTGCTGAAAAGTGTGCTGTTCTGTTGGGGCCACCTTTCTTGACGCAAAGTTATTGGAACAGGATTTTTACACTGTATCCTTGTCACCTCTCCTTTGATGGAAGTGGGGCCCCTATGGTTACTGTCAACATAACATACATTCGTCACTTCGCAATGATTGCTCTCTATCTGCAGGGTTGGTTACCTTTCCTCTTGCTGAGACCATAAATCCCTCGTCTTGCATCTTAAAACAGGTTAAAATAAAGTTTATATGGACCTATCCATCAACAATTTTAGTTGTCATATGATATATGACCTTAGTGACAAGATGGCTGATTAAAATTAAAATGTAGAACAGATGACAAATTAATTTTAGAATGGTTAGAGCACAGGTTGTAGCTGCTTTGGAATTTCCTTTTCTTCAAATCAAATCCCTGCTGCTGCAGTTAGTTGAGACTGTTTTGTACTAGACTGATCTTGACCTAGATATGCCATTAGTCATTCCTTCAAAGGGTAGTGAAAATGAGCAGAATAGGACAGCTATATGCTCATACCGTTGGTTCCTTTTTTTACAGAGACATGAAGGATGTTTAATATTTGTTTAGTTCTTCATTCATTAATTCTTCATGAGCCAAAAACATAAACACAAGCACAATCATGAAATGATTCCATTAAGATATCATGTGGCTCCAAATTCCAACTCATATATCGTGTTTGTGGGACCCATGCCTTTATGCACTAACACAAAACTATCTTGCTTAATTTGTTTGCAACAGAAACCCAGATTCTGTCCTAATTGTAAAAAGTAGATTTAATCTGCACTGACCCTCATATAGCCAGGGTGGATTACATGAAAGAGGTGACACAGGTGATGAAAAAAACACAGAGAAAGGCATAGGCAAGCAGTTTTCATGGTCGGGGTTGAGAGGACAGACAAAGGTGTCTGATGGCTTCCACTGGTTCCCCGTTCCCCTCTGTTTCACACAAATATGCGAACTCCCTGCGCTCATGCAAAACCTCTTTTATTGAAAAGGAAAGGGGGTCAACAGGATGAATGCGAGCAGAGAGGGTTTACAAAAAAAAGACTTACACTCTAGACGCTGAGGGATTTTTTTTTACCCAAAGTGAGATTCCCTTTCACGTTCCAACAACCTGCTTATGTAAATCTTCTAACCCCTCCCTATTCTGTTGTATTTAACCCCTCCCTTTTTTGGACATCCATTCAGCTCAGCAGCAGAGGCCCCAATGACGATGTGTAGCCATATCATTTACATGTGTGGAAGGCTACCTTCCACAATATGAAGCCTATGTATCCTTTTGCACCCAGTTCCACCAATCTTTCATGCCCCATTATAGTCTTGCATTGGCAATGCAATGTAAAAGAAGCAGGGACAGGACAAACATTCCCATTACAAAGCAGATGCTGAGATTGATGGTTACCTTCTCATTGGTTGCTGAGTAGATACTGACACATACAGTACATGCAGTGGGTTCAATCTTAACAGAATGTCTGTTCAGATATTGTATATATTTTAGTATTCAAGCTTTTGTGTTAGGAAGTAAGGAAACAAACAGTTCTTGGTAATGGATTCAGACTTTTGGACCCCATTGCAACGAACCGCATTCAAATTGATTCATGATTATATTTTAACTCTTTTCTTGGCATGACAATCTAGCCTGTAGCGCAAGTCTCTGATGTGGGCATTATGTGACTATGGCTGGCATATGAGTTAATTGTTAGTCTCTACCAAGCGGCAACATTCGATTCTTAGAAATGAAGCCAATAAGGAAGTGCCAAAACTTGCAGTTCCTCGAATGGCCACTTGAGGCTGGCTCCAAAAGCGAGTCAATCCCCATTGACCCCCATGTTAAAATGTCCAACTCTACAGCAGAAATAAACATGTTTACAGGTACAAAAATCGGTTTTGGTCTCTACAGCTAATTTCCCTGTTCATGACAACTGTACGGGGGGTGCATTTTTATATAACTCATTAGTTGAAATTATATTAAGCCATCAATTTATCCATTCATTATACATAGCCGGGAGTTAGGCGGAAGTCTGACACTGCCAAGATGGTGATACTTGCGTTCTTCAGAAAATCTATGGGTGACGTCACAGAAGGTTTGTTCACTTATTTCTAAAGTTTATTGTTCTCTACCTGAGAGCATGATGTTCAGTTCTAACTTTAGTAATTTAGGGTGCCAAAATGACAATTGGCTTGAAAAATATGAATGGACCACACAATAATGTGCACTGGCTTTTTGGCTATATACAGTAAGGGAAGGCAACTGCAGCAGCTTGCTGTGTGTGTGTGTGTGTGTGTGTGTGTGTGTGTGTGTGCTTGGTGAGAGAGGATCAGCAAGATGGAAGGCTTGTTGCAGAGAATTGTTTACAAATTAAATATGCAGAAAATGTTATAAGCTTCCTAAATCTTGCTATGATAACAAACAACACACGCGCGCACACACACACACATATGCGCACACACACTGGCAGACTGAATGAGCGCCACTGTGAATGATTATGTTCCTCTAATGCAGACACCGGAAAACTCTAATCTATTTATTGGTTGAGGTGATTTTATTGCTTAATTTAGCTTAATTACCTCCACCAAGAAGTTTATGTTTTCGCCTCAGCATGTCTGTGTATGTCAAACTTATAAACACATTCCCTTGAAATTTTGAGGAAAGGTGTCACGATCGGCGCGCTCACGGCTATGCGAGCATCGTGCCTCCTTCCCCCGCAGCGCACCTGTGGAGCATTAGGCCCACAGGTGCAGGACATTAGGCATTAGTTCTA
>JAOEHI010000159.1:0-14064 GCA_025447815.1 Percopsis transmontana
TTCATGTTTTCTAACATTATTCGCTGATTATAATTGTGTAATGGACCGACATCAGTATTTCAGTTTAGAATTAATTTGGATTGCATGTCCCACATTGAGTTGAAGAATATTGAACATTGAGTGTATTTCACACATGAGTTGAAGAATAATTAATATTTTGAGAGTATTTCCCACATTATGAGTTGAAGAATATTAAAAGTTTTGAGTGTATTTCCCACATTATATGAGTTGAAGAATATAGAAAATTTTGAGTGTATTTCACACATTATATGAGTTGAAGAATATTAAAAGTTTTGAGTGTATTTCCCACTTATGAGTTGAAGAATATAGAACATTTTGAGTGAATTACTCCCTAATTATAAGTTGAGGAATATCAATATTTATAAGATAACATTGAGATAATTTAAGGCAACTGTAAATATAATTTTTATTTTATCTAAACTTAAAATATTTAAAAATATCACTAAAATATTTTTGTGTAATCTGTTATAAAATAATTTTTGAGTTATGTGAATTTATTAGGTTTTACAGTGTAGGCTATATTATATGAGGCTCTACTTGTCTTTCATTCTCTAATTAAAGTTCTGATAGCTACAAAAAAGCAAAGCCTAGACAAATATTGGGTTTCAAACCAAACAGATTAGATCCTCAATTATGGCGTGGATTCCGTTTGTATAGTGCTTGACCCATGAAGCGTGAATAAAAAATGGATTATTTAGAATGAGAACACCGGTTTTTATCAGGCCAAATGCAATATCATACTTGCCAGCAAGTGACGCTGTTACCTCAGCAAAAATCTGGTGTCTATTATGCGCAATGCTTACCGTAATATTGAAATTCATTTGTAATCAGTTGGTAATCTGTAGACCTGATATATGGCGTATTATTTTATTTAAAATATTGTGACTCGAGAGTATTTGTAAATCTAGAAATCCATCGCTGTCTAAAATGAAACAAAAAAGCCAAATACCTATCAAAGAGGTGCTCGCACTTCATTCTTTACGGTAATCAGTAGGCGTGTCGATGAAGAATCTCGCGATATTCTTAGCAGCTGAGACTCATGTCCAAGACGGAAAGCAAGGGATTTGACATATGTCAACAAAACAGATAATTTATCATTTCACAGGTAATATTCCTAATTTCCAATCATGTTATCAGTAGATTATGATTAACCACTTAGATGCGGAGTGTTGGTATGTGACAGAATAGTTAATCGGTATAAAAGTGTCTTGTGAGGAAACTAAAGTGTCATGGGCTGTTAGTGTTCATCTAGCTGCATGGCAGTGCTTTTGTTGAATAACGGTAACGTGCTATAAGACAGACAATTTGAACTATGATAGCATCAATATATGATTGATGCCAATTACGTTACAGCAGTGTGTAATTCATTAAGGTGTACAGTATCTTTAAAAACTTAATTCACGAATGACGTGTCAGGTAATTTATGTTCAGCGAGGAAGAGATGCATAATGCATTATGCTGCAATACATTACTACTATTACTACTACTATTGGTACTATTCTATAATTACTAGTGAATGCCATGCTAAAATAACTAAACACTTAAGTTTATTGGTTCTTTATCTGTGCTCGGTTACTCAATGTCTACTACTTCTACTTCTTCCTCAAGGCATGTAAAGGCGTGCCAGGGTGGATCAGCCTGACAGGTAACCGTGCCTACTACTGTGTGTCCAGCTGCTGTCTCCATGACGACCCCTCCCCTCGTAACGCCATTCGGCGGTCCACAGCAGCAGGCCCAGCAGGCCCAGGCGGCGCGTGACGTCAACACCGCTTCGCTGTGTCGCATTGGACAGGAGACAGTCCAGGACATTGTCCTCAGGACCATGGAGATCTTCCAGCTCCTCAGGAACATGCAGGTTAGTGACTGGGGGGAACATGTAAAACATTTCCACTGTAAAATATGAAGGGAGACTGTTTAAAGGTACGCTCCTCAATAGCAGTATAGCATCCCCAGACTCCCAAATGTCTGCCCCAGCATTGATGATCTTTAAAACTATCCAGAGGTGGGAACGTTTCCTTCCTTCCTTCTGCTTGTTCACTTAACCAGGTGATTTCAATTACAGGGACTAATAATTTAAATCACCTGGTTAAGAGGACAAGCAGGAACAACCTCTGGAACTATCCACAAAAGAGTGGGCGGAGGGGTACTAAACCATATGAGAAGGTTATATCCCATAGAGCAGGGGTGTCAAACTCAATTTCATCCTGGGCCACATCAGCATTATGGTTGCTCTCAAAGGGCTGCTTGTACTGTAAGACTATATAAATGTATCTACTCTTTATCATATTGCATAATTGCCTCTGCATTTGATTATCACTGGTTTTAGTAATAACTTAATAACTAGTAGAAGTCTGTAAGTAGAAGTCTAGGAAAAATAATGGCAAGCAGACATTCAACTATTGTAAATGTATTAGAAAACTTATTTTGGTAACAAACACTCAATATATATGCATGTACATAGACACAAAAATACTGTATGTGGGCACACACTTACTTATATTATTATGGGATACTTTATGGCATAGAGTATCCCATAATAATATAGAGTAAGTCATAATAATAAATTTAGTAAGTAAGGTAAGAGACATATGCCCTAACTGATGTAATGCATCCCAGAATGCATTGCGAGTATAATGGATTTTCCAAAGCTTTTTTCCAGAAACAAACATGGCAGACATGGAGTTTATATATTCCTGTATACATTATACAGGAAATTAATGTTGTTTAAAGCAAGTTTAAGAATTTGTTAGTGATTCCTAGAAGCCCCTGTGGTTCCTGCTCCTCCTCACATTGATGAGTGTGTCCCAACTAGTCCCCTTTATTCGGTCTTCGTTCCGTGATTCACTAACTACAAAACAAGGGCAAGAATCAAGACATATCTCTGTCTTTATCTATCCCATGTTCTGTTAAAGTTAGAGCTTTACATACGTCAGAGTTAGCCTGTGTTTAGCCAGTTTCCCGTAGCTAAATTTTTTTCTAGTATGCATTTATGCTAAGTGCCATGTGAAATAGAAACAACGTATTCTGGGTGTGGATCCACTGTGGTCTCTGGTGTTGTAACACAAACCAAGTTCCATTCATCTATCACCTGATGAACTCCCTTTGCACGCTATACTTTCTATTGGCTAATCTGACGGTCTGATCTTTAACACACTCTAAACTGCAACATGATTGAGTTAGACCTTTCAAATGTTACTTCACTTTTTGTGTGACTGCCAGTGCCAGCACACACACATCCTGCAGAGTCAATGCTCTGGAGCTGTTTGAATCTGTGGAATTTAATAATGTTCCCATTTCTGCCTACCTTAATATTAAATAACAGTAACTTAATAGGACAAGCATTGTCTCGGATTTTGTGGTAGGAAATACAATGCTTGCTAAGCAAGTGTTATTGTTTTTTTGTGTTGCCTTTGCACAGATCTCCTCTGGGACTATAGGTTACTACTCACTCTGCTATCTCAACATAGTGGTTCTCAAAGTGGGCGTCGGGACCCCCTGAGAGGTCCTGAGATGATTTTTAAATAATCTTTGTATCATCATTGTTTTTAATCTGATCATGTAAATACCAACGTGGGTTTTTATTGTTTGTTTGTGTATATTTTGTACACAATTTTGTTGCTATCAAAATAAAGGGTTTTACAGTGCAGGGAGGCAGGATCCAAATTTTAAGAGAACCACTGTGAAAACCAGAAATCAGCCAATCAACATTAAGCTTTCGGCTCTGCCTAACATGACATTTCCCCTTTACTTCTACAACTTAGCTACCCAACGGCGTGTCGTACCACCCCAACACGCACCAGGACAGGCTGGGCAAACTCCAGGAGCATCTGCGTATGCTTTCCGTGCTCTTCCGCAAGCTGCGCCTCGTTTATGACAAATGCAATGAGAACTGTGCCGGCCTGGACCCCATACCCCCAGAGGTGAGGCATGGCACGATTATGTGTAAGATGTAGTATCATTACATAACCTCCTGTTTTGGGCATGGTATTTCCATATGTTTGTTGCTGTTATCTGTTAGCATGTGATGGTGTTTCTCCTCCTTTGGGGTCATGCTAGCCAAACATGTTGTATAGCACATGCTTTTTCTCATTATTGTATGGAGGCTGTAGACTCTACGAAGTAGGTCACTGCTATCAAGCCTCCAGAACCCTTTCCCTTGTGCACACACACCCCTGGGGCCCTGGGGACCTTTTATCCCCCACCCTCCCTCCTTCCAGGTGTACCTGATCTCCGCTCACAGCAGAAAGGTTGGCTCTAGTAGGTAAGTCTCCTGGGTCTATTTAGCGGCGGTTATGGTGACTTGCCACCTCCAGAGCAGCTGCAAAACAACAGACGTCCCGACTTCCGATCTGCTGGGGGTCATCCCAAAGTCATTTGTTGGTCTAACTTTTTCAGAAGCAGATGGCCTTAATGTAATTTAACCTCCTTCCTTTCTGTCTCATTTAGATGTTTGGGAGCTGAACAAAAATCACATGGGGTAATGGGTAAATGCGGAGGGTGTGGTGTTATAAAACTATTTTTCCCCCATAAATTCTTGAAAAAAGGTGCAGAAACATTCAGTGTTTACCCACAGCTCACAGTGGTTTCTCCGAACTATTTCTTTTTGGAAAGAAATATATATAAAACAGCTGATTTTATAAAACGGCTGTTTAACTATGAGGACCTGTACGCCTAAAAGAGGTTAGTACTCCTGCCATTGCCCTTGACCAAGGCATTTGAGTTAGAACTGGAGTTAGTTACCGGGCACCGCACTGTGGATGCTCACTGCTTCTTAGTATTTGGGATGCAGAAAAAAATGTAGAGGACAAATTTACCTATGGGGATTGATTAAGGGCAACTTAACTGCAATGCATTGTACTATTACTGTACTGTGCATTTGTATGCCCACTCATATGTATACATACACGTGTGATTATGCAAAGACACAAGCACATAAAGATGTATATTTATGTATATACAGTACATGTAGCATACATGTGAAAACAACACACACACAGAATCAATCTTTGTTGGACTACAGCACTACTGTCAGGCTATTTTGTCAGATTTATGACTGCGGTGGTTCCTTCTCAATTTCCTCAGATGGGTTTCAATCTCTTTCACAAGGCTTCTACTGAAGATTGAAAGACCGATCTTAAATTGAAACAAATTTGCAAGCATTCGTTCTTGTACGTTTGTAACCTCAAATAGTTTGATTGTAAAATTGTAAAATACAGTTTAATGATAACTATGGGTGACGGGTGAGTTTTTTTGCTATTCAGTGTAAATCTTATCGCACAGCATTACCGCTAGAACCATGTGATTAGCAGTTGTTCTCCTCCATTACACCTGATTTAACTGTGTATCTATTCCCTCGCGCGGTGGGGGCTGGTGCTGACCAGCCAATATCTCAGCTCGGGATGTTTGTTTGGAATAGAGGGCTGTTGATTTTGGCACTGGCCTGCACGCCATTTATCATTCTGGACAATTCAGGTGTCTCACAGCTGCTGGCCATTGGCTGCCCCCAAAACAGGAAATGGAATTGATGACTCAGGTGCCATGACCTCATGGCAGACTAATTAGCAACAGGCCGACGTAATGAACAGCTGGCCTGTACGCCCACATCAGCAGTCTTGTCGTTTTCCCTCCAGCCAACGCCATCCTGTTCTATTTTTCATTTATTCCCCCTCTATTGTTTTCTATATCATTCACTCTCTTGTTCCCTCACTTTCTTTTGCTATCTCTCATGTCTTTTCCTAGCTCTCCTCACTTTTGATGTCCTTCATTCTCTCTCTCCCAGGCTACAGTACATCTTTGCAATTGTCTCTCTCACTCTGTTCCAACCCCTCTGTCATTTCCTGTGGCGAGCAGACAAGTCATTCCATTTACCTCTCTCGCTGCTCGTTCGCCCATTTATTTTCTTGTCTTTGTTCTTCATTCTTTTGCTTTGCCGGCTCTGTTTGTTCCTCTCTTTTCCTTTAGTCTCAGCGAGGTGACCTGGAGAACTTCATTAGGCCATTCCTCACTGTCAGCCAGCAAAGCACATCCATCTTTCTGAAGGAGGCTGGGGTTATGATTCTCTCACGTGCGCACACACACTCACTACATCCATTTTTCCCCACCCGCTCCTACACATTTAATTCTCCCTCCCTTCAGACTGCCAAATCGGCCCACTACCTTCAATGCTGCCTCTGGAATTATCAAGTGAAAAACCTTCTTCTCTCCCACTTTAAGATTTCTTGACCCCATGACAAGCTTTTGGTTTGGCACAGAGCTTTGCCTGGAGTCTGGCTGGAGCAACAGATTGCAAGCCAGATCTTAAGATCTGCTGTCTTTTCGTCTCTGGCTGTGTCCCTCTGCCAGTGTTTGCATTCAACCCCATGTTTTCAAAGTTTCTGAGAATTTGGCTCTCTCCCCATATCTGTTTATCTGTCTCTCTGCCTATCTCTGTGCTGGTCTTGACCCAGGCCAGCCCCAACCTCATACAGTAAATATTCCACCTTCCAGATGAGGCACCTTGCTTTAATCATGGTCTACAGTACACAATAACATATATTGGTTTAGTTTGGACCCCTGTGAGTATTAAACTTGTATTGTCTTTAAAACAAGCAAGGAAAACACTACTCTCGCCTATTAAAGCTGAAAAAGCTGAAAATGTATTCGGAACATAAAACGATGAAGTTCAATCTCAACACTATCAAAACTGAACATTAAACCACATAGATAGAACCACATATTTTCTGAACAGCCTGCATCCAGCTGTAAAACCTAAGGTCAGATCCTGCATCCAAATTGTATTTTTCCAAGAACTTTAGTTTAGCATTGGTGTGCAGCTTGTTTTCCCACCTGTTAGTGGCTTTTATTGTTTATAGAAAGGCTAATACCTAATCTGGATGTACCATCTAGTCTGCTATGAAGGGTTTTTCTTTCTAAAGGATGATTTAGATATGTTTGTCTACTCACTTGCCATCTGTACTTTTGCATATGGTTTTCACTAATGTCTGGGAATAAAAAACAAAAAAGTCTGTATGCTTGTGCAAACAAACTAATGTTAACCAAGATTACAGTCAAGGATCTCAGTGGGTCTGAGTGAAACAAGTTTGAACTGCAGTTGCATTCAGCCTACTTTCCTGTAAGGCAGTGAAATAGCATCAATCTTTGAAAAGCTTTAGAGTGATTCTGCATTAACATTGTGCTGTCATTTCTATAACCTCTGCGTGTTGTAACAGGAACAGTGAGTCCCCAAGACATTTTCTACACATTTTCACCTAACATACCACCAGGGGGCAGTAAGATTTAAAGCTGTGGGCAGAGTTCTTCCTGGCTCTCAAGAATGCTGCTTTGCCTTAATGCTCTTGCACATCAGCCTCACTGTAGTGTCAAGCAGACAAGGTCAAACACACAGAGTGTTTAAAAATGAATTAATCTTCCTCTCTTGTGTGACTCTTGAAGAGAGACTGCCTTTCCAAGAGCTTACACAGAATCCCCATTTTCACCACTCCATGGGAACAAGATTATAATACAGCACTGGGATATCTTGAATATATGGAGATCCACTCATAGGAAGAGATTGCATATCTGCACACAGTGCTGACCATTAACTGCACTCAGTAGGCAAATACGTTTCATACTGAGAATGTGTGGGTGCACTATTTTCCTCTGGCTTCATAGAGCGAAAAAGAGAAGGAGAGAGGGAGGCACAGACGTGTATAAAGTTATATGAAATCTTTGCATCATCAAGCACTGAGTTTCTCTGTTCTGCCTTTACAACACTATTGTCAATCCAAATAAGTATTTGGTCTGTTTTGAAGGTAACATAAGATGTGGCTGGGGAAAAAGACAGAGCTGGTAACTCATGCAGTTACATTTTATCATGACAGATTAGAAATGAACTCTTTGTTAGCAACTAACTTCTGAACTTCTCACACAAATACAGTAGCACACTGACATTGTTTCTTCGTGCCTTTTGCCTTTGCCCCCTTCCAGCAACTGATTCCATTTGTGGACGATGACAGTTCAAAACACGATGATCGCTCCACCAGCCAGAGTCGGCCTGTCACTGAGGAGAGGCGAGAGATCCAGGAGGTCAACAAGGTAAGCAGGGTTATCTTTTTAGCTCATTGGGTACAGCAAGCCACTGACATAGGGGTACTGGAAACTAATAATTGAAGAAGACCCATGCCTAATTATAAATACCATGCAATCAAGTAGTAAGTATAATACAATGCATGTTTCTGTATCTCTATAGGCACAGTTTATCCTATGTGAACTATTGATGGCACAATTATAAAACTGGTTAGACAATAGTCTTATCCAGTAGCAGCACTCATAACCCATTTGTGGCAACATGAACACGGCAGTCCAATCAGAGCTTTGGGGACAGGTCTGCAGCCTTGGTTAACTGAAAATTACAAGATCATGCTCTTGAGAGTTAAGTCCAATGTTATACTGTAAGTTTGAACAAAGTAGCTTATCTCGGTGTTAACACCACTAACACTCAACCAAGCAGCTGTTAGGGTTCAGGTCTAGGTGATCCAAATGCAGGAAGGCATGGAGACCGAGATTTAAGTAGTAAAGGGTATTTAGTGGGCAAGATCGTAGTCGTGGCACAGGCAGGGTTCGGGAACAAGGAATATAGGCAATGGTACAACGGAGAAGGCAGGATCGTGGTTGACGTACAGGCAGCATTTAGCAACAAGATGATTCCTCAAAGACAAAGGTACAAAGGGAGCAGGCAGGAATCGTGTACAAGCAAACGACACTATAAACAAAACACAGACGGACACGGAGGACTAGAAAATAGGACTGAACGAAATAATCTAGTAACTAACAACCAGGAACACAGGGTTCCTGGTTGTTAGTTGCATTGTAATCAAATCAACACACAAGACAACGAGGGACACAGAAAACCAGGAATGGAACAACACATGGAACCCAAGAAAAACACAGAATGGAAAACAGAACTAAAACGTGGAACTGCTCCCAAGATGTTACAGCATCATTGCTACTGGTGTTTAAATTTTTAAAAAGAGAATAAAAAAGACATGACATGACTGCTCTCTTTTGGTGTTGTATAAGTGCCTGGAATCAAACAAAGCTACGTTTTTTTTATAACATCCATTTAGTGTCATGTTTTTTTTCCTGGGCTGTCTGAGAGAAGCGTTTTTTTGACACTGTCTTACAGAGCTACAGGTCTCTAGATGGACACACTGCTCTGCACTGTCAGTCAATCTAAAAACTTTACTGGATTAAAGTTATTTTTTTTTCTTTTACAACCAGGCATATTTATAATGCCACAAGCAAAACAAGCTAAATTGGAGCAAAGCAAAACATGGAGGGCTTGTCTCCCAGATGTTGATTAAAACCAACCCTAGAATAGAAGGTTCTGAGGCTTACTTACAAAATAATTTTTTATTCTTGACAAGTTCCTTCTAGGGAGCTTTGACATACATTTGCAAAAGCTTATTTTGCAACAGTTAGTTCCGACTAAATGTATCACTCCGCTATACAGGCGTTCTAATAATTGCTATTTACGTTATCTATCGTTATCTATCAGATTGTAACAAACTGAGTACCACAAAGATGAACATATTTCCACAAATAACATTTGAGTTAAATTATGAATTGTCATCAGCAGAGGAAAGAAGCCTTGATCGATCTTTCAACGAGCCTCGATGGAGCAACACAATGTCTCATCAGAATCACACATGCCACCAAAATGACTGTCAATAGACTCTTAATTCACTGGTTGCACAATAAATGGAGACATACAGATACATGTACATGAGCTACTTTGAGATGTACAAAGTAACTGGCCTGCGGTAACATGTTAGAACCACACAAAGTAGCATGCTAGTGTGCAGGCAAATGTTTATGTGTTGCTTGGCTAGTGACAGACACTAGTGCCCATTGGGTTTTAGACTCCCTTGCTAACATATCCGCCTCCCACACTGGCGATCCGGGTTTGAGTCTCGTGCGGGACTCAACTGGTTACATGTATACCGCTTACTTTTTAGGAGTGTACTGTACCTTTTAAAACGCAACCAGTTTAAGATTGACTTGTTAAAGTTGACATTAACTCTAACCCTAACCCTAACACGACATAGGCGGCTTTAACACTGTCAAAGCCTGGCCCTAACTCCCTTGGCATTTACCATCCTAGATTATTTTGAGTCCAGGATTACACCTAATCTCTCAGTGAGAAAGCGGCCCATCACGCTGACATTACCGCGCTGTGTGCAAATATAGCTCCTGGACCCTGGGTCGATGGAGCCCAGATGTGTGTGTGTGTGTGTGTGTGTGTGTGTGTGAAAGAGAGAGAGATTGTGCTCATTTGCTGGTTATTGGGTCATTCTATTTCTCTATTCTATAAATGTTCTCTGTGTTTGCTCTTTACCGATAGTGCATGCCAGCCCGCCCGAGCGGGCCACTACGGTAATGGTCCGAGGTCAGGAGTGAAAGCAGCAGAGATGGGGATTGGTTCTTTTAAGAGCTCGGCATGGCTCCCCTGGCTGCCTTTTAAATGTTAACACTACAGTGAAACATTGGCCTTAACCCTGAGCTCCGCTCCGCTCGGCCCTGTCCAAAACTAGTAGCATCTCCCACGCACACCGGCACGCACACACACACACACACACACACACACACATGCACTTAAACTGTGTGTGTGCATCTGCTAACCAGCCCAGTAAAAAGGTTCTAGATATGGTGACAGATAAATAAATGAAATGCTTACTTTGAATGAACTTACCGGAATGCTAGTTCAATGAAAAGCATGTTATATGTTTATCAGGCGGCCTAATAAGAAATGCATCGACCCAGTGACATCATGTAGAATACGGCCTGTATGAAGGAGTAGTAAATAAGCTTGTTTAGTCGTGCCCCTCTCCGAATGCATTAGCATGCAAATTGAGTTCTCTGTCACACACACTATGGACTATATAGAGATTTAAATAGGCTGCTTGGCCTAATATGCTAATGTGGAACTATCCTTCTACTTGGCTCTCCTTGACACACAGTACTGCCTCAATGCACACAACTACATATATATGTCAAACCACTTATATCTGAATAAAGTATACAGGTGGTTCATCAAGTGGGGGTTAAACCCCCTGACTGGTTGGCAAGTTCTTTTGGGGATGCTGCGAGAGGATTAAATAATCATTTAAAATAATCGTTTATTCATCATTATTAGTTGTATTTTGAATCTAGTTTTATTATCTTTAAAGATACATTGCTCAATAGCGTTATAGCGCTGCCAAAACCCCTAATTTTATTGTCAGCTGTTTATGTTTAAAACACAACTGTACACAAAAGTGCATGTTGCTGTGGGGGAGGATTAGAGAACGGTGTAAGCCTATGAGAGTTGTTGGGGGGGAGTAGAGAGGAGTGTAAACCACTAAGGACTCAGGTGTGGGTGAAGCATGCACTCTCAGAGTTTCTAATCAAACCAACAATGATTTGTAACACTATTTTTAACCACAAGGGTAAGTTCAGACACAAATTGAGCAGTCTCCTTAATTAAAATACGAAAACAATTGTCATGATTGTTTATTGTACTGGGTCATGGGTCAAAAAGTTTGCGAACTGCTCTGCTGCCTTTAAATAAATGCATATTTTAGTTTAAAAGTCCAGTATAACATATATAAATAGACATTTTGCTTACACTGTACACGGTGCATGCCAAGACAGAGGAAGACATTTGACTTTACTTTTATTTTTGGGCGTCCTCTTGCTAAGATATGTTTTATCAAATAGTAGAACCCTGTGACTACAAATTCATATTTACGAAACACTATTCTTCCAACCTGGTTCTTTGATATTCAGCCTCATATTTGGAACATATTTAGCAACGTTTATTCTCCGGCTGCCCAGATGCACATTAATGCTGCAATAAGGCCAGCATGCTTTGGAGCGTTCCAGCAGTTAGGCTGATCAGCAGAGGAGCATTGCAGCGACACGGGGGGAGCAGATGTTTGCGGCTTGGCTGCATCTGCCACTGACGTGCCTCAGCCAGAACCAGGGTGGCTCTGGCTGAGGGAGGGGTATACCGTAGATAGATGGAGGGACATAGATGGAGAGAGAGCAGGGAGAAAAACAGATATTTTTGGGGTGGAGTTTTGCAGGCTACAGAGTTCTTACCTTAATATTTAATCATCCCACTGACATTCACCTTGAATAAACCCCTCATTCACAGTGTGTGTGCGACTGACAAGTCTCAGTTGTATTAAGTTGCAATTGACCGTTTCTCATTAAAATACTTCTAACGTATCTATAAAGCTGATATCAGTCTAGAATGTGTTCTCAAGTCAGTTTGTTATGGTAGAATTCATTTAAGGTACCTTTCAATTTATAATCCCAAAAGGAATTGTATCTTGCCGATTTGATTCCCATCTGCAAACAATAGATTATTTATGAACGTCTGTGCGTGGATATTGAGGTAGCTACAGTGTCATGGGTTTAACGAAAGTTCACTGGTGCTTTAAAACCACTTAGCTGTTGAAAAGCCATAAGTGCAATTCCGGACGCAAATCAAGGAGTTAATATCTTAAGAGAGTATAATTGCGCATTTGGCAGCAGATTGTACAAGGCCCAATGCCAAAAAAGAGAGAGTTATAGAAACGGGTAAAAGATTGATGAAAGTGTGGATTGATAGATTCTTTGACAGCTGTGGATGGTCACAGCTGAAGCCGTTCCCTTTCAGATAGGCTCTTGGAAAAGACTAACAGGAGAATGATGAAATTCACCTGCCACGGAGAGGAAGCGCTGCCTCCTGTAACACGATGCAAAGCGAGAGTGGAGATTGATGTGTGAGCCAATAGATAAGTCTAAAGATGCTGGTAGCTCGCTAGATTATGTCATGCTGCCTTATAATTGTCAGTTTGCCAATCCTCGTTCAGGATATCTGAAAAAAAAAAATCTGAAAATTCAAATTCACTCTGTAGTAAATAATAAACATACAGTAATCTAGTCAGGTGTAGCAGGTGATAGGATTCTAAAAGCATGTATCGAATTTTTCCTATCTTTTATGTGAAATAGCTTTGGACAGCTTTGGAAATGAAAGAGACTGGTCTTTTATGATCCCAACAGGCCAATGCCAATGGGGACCATGTGAATGAAGTGGAGTTTTTTCTTGCCCTGTTTAGGGCCTAGGGTGTGTCATTCATATTCTTTATTAAATGTAAAGGCTTATCTGGCTCTAACTGTGAACAAAAGCTTTCCACATACACTTGACCAAACTTAACATTACTTTGTAGTTAGTTGTAGTTACATAAGTCCAATTATGTAATATTATTTCACAATTTAATTTAAACAGTTTAAAAATATATTTCATGTTTTCTTGGAAAACTCTAGAGTATGTCCATATGTACTACAGTATAGTAAATAAATAAGTAGTATAAAGAATTTGCCTCCCATCACCATGAAATCACCTTTTGATTTAGTTGAGCAGAAGGACTCACATAACCATTCTGTTTGAATGCACATCTAAGGCACAGGGTCTTAGAAAGCACACATGCAAGCGCACGCCCATGCAATGATGTTATCCTGGTGGAACCTAATGGCTGAAAATGTACACATTTGACCAAAGAGCCCAGTGAATGGGAACAGGCCCAGTACTATCTCCAGCCTGGGTCCAGTCCATTCTACCCCATGGGGCTATCTGTTTCCCCATCTCCCATATTTCCTAGCTGGATTTACTGCTCAGCCCCGGCTAATCCCAGACTAAGCCAGGCCCATACCTAACCATATGATGCTGAACAGGTAGGGGTGAAAAAACACAGCGGGGTAGGGAAGAGGCGGATAAATGGCTCCTTCATGGTAATGTATGGCTGGTTTATTGGCCATCCTGGCTGTGAGTGATAGCCTTGCTCTCGTTATCTGTCGATTGGGGTAATTGCTGTTTGTCAGAGTCTGGCTGACTGATGGTGATGCAATCTTCCCAGGACTGGCTAGACTGGGGGGGGGGGGGGGGGGGGGGGGAGCCAACCCACGCAAAAAAAACCAAAAGTGTGTTGGTTTGGATCCCCCCACCGGGGCCCCCCCGGGGTGAATTTAAGTGCATAA
>JAOEHI010000160.1:0-14063 GCA_025447815.1 Percopsis transmontana
CTCCAACCTGGCCTGGGAACGCCTCGGGATCCCCCAGTCGGAGCTGGATAATGTGGCTCGGGAAAGGGAAGTTTGGGCTCCCCTGCTGGAGCTGCTGCCCCCGCGACCCGATTCCGGATAAGCGGACGACGATGAGGATGAGGAATGAGGATGAGGATGTATTTTGTATAAAATACTTGAAATGAGGATGGATATTCATGTAACTCACTACACAAACATACTGCCAAACTAATAATACCAAAAAAGTAATGTTCCATGTTGTTTCTAACACATTGTTGAAATATTCACAGTATAAGCTAGAAAAAGTGTGTGAACCACTGTATTTAGTAACCTCTTATAAAAGCAATAACCCCATCAAAGGCTTGAATATCCTTTCCAAAAGACCTGGGTGAGGAAATTCAGTACTATTGCTACTCTCAATTGGAGTGGGGTCACAGCAAAACCGCAGCATGCAATGCTGAAGGTGGTGAACATAAAACCTAAGGTAACAGCAGAGGACGTGCACTAATCTAGTGAAAATAGTGTTCGTGGGGTGGACACTACTTCCCTCCAAAAAAAAAAAAAAACACTTTATCCCGCCTTGTGAGTGATGAAAAGCTACACATTTTTAGAGGTGCTAGTTTTTCAGAGTGCGTTTGTCTTATTGTAAGTTGGATGAAGATCAGAACACATTTTATGAGTAATT
The DNA here is from genome assembly GCA_025447815.1 of Percopsis transmontana. Lineage (NCBI taxonomy): Eukaryota > Metazoa > Chordata > Actinopteri > Percopsiformes > Percopsidae > Percopsis > Percopsis transmontana. Next base: position 686 of record JAOEHI010000160.1, read on the forward strand.
AATACAAAAACCCAGGTAATTCCAAATGGTTCAGACACCTTACATTTACAGCTTACATTTCTGTATGTGAGAAGTCGTTCTATCACAGGATGGTTGTGAGCAGGAAAACGTTTGGCTTTCAGGACCAGGTAGAAACTGATATTTGTGCAGTAGCTGTGGAGTGAAATGCGATTATGGAAATGTGCTCAGAAAATGTAAAGTAAGACGCACCAGGGAACTGTTGTTACAATGTTACATCTTAATTAAGACCTACTTCAGATAAAGATGCTGCTTTGTCTTGAGGTAGTCAGCTCCCTTTAGAAAACAAGAACAGGATTAGTAAGGAGGTTAACGTTTGAAACATCTATTAGTATGCCAGACTACACTAAGCTGAAATGGGCTCACCTTCCCTGGAGGGATCAGACCATCTTTGACCATTTCATTCAGTGGCTGTAGCTCATCTTTAAGTTCTGTAAGCTGAATAGTGAAATATTTCACATTGAGCTCATTACATGCTTTTTGACAATGCCAAGCACAGTTGTGTTGCAGTTGTGCATAAGAGCGTTACATTATACACTTTCCATGATGACGGAATTTTGAGGTCACATTTAAATTTTTATGTTAAATTCTTTACGCACTTTACTCTCAGTTATACAGCCATACAGAAAAGCAAGTTCACTTCTGCCTTCCCTCTGCCCGTCAGCTGTGTACGAAACTCACTCTCACTGATTGTCTCGGGCATGAATATGACGCTTGTCCAATAGAGAGCCATAATTGAGACCGTGTGAGAGTTTGTGTAAAGAAAGTGTTAATACATTTTTGAGGTATGTTATATCTCGTTTGGTGGGTGAGTCAGAGGTGTTACCCAATCAGTAGCTGTGCGCACAATGGATCCAACTAGTCCTTGCAATGGTGCGTAACACAACAGGGTGTTTTGATTTTAGACCAATGCACACAACACTGTCATTCCTATCAGATGAAAGATGGTGGACTGCATGTAGTATACATGCAAAACTATCGACACTAAGTAATGCAATGTTGTTCTTTGTCACACTTCATGCACATAGTAACATTATGCTGACATCCTGTTGTATAATGGCTAGCTAATACATTTGTAAACACCATTTAAAGTGTGTGCATGCTGCTGATGTTAACCTGTGACTGGCAAGAGTTCTTGGAAAGCATAGCTATCAAGCCCAAGGTGTTACAAAGCTAGCCAACATTATTTTACCTTAATCTTATGCCGGTTGCACACATGCCGTCATAATTTTTGCTCTCGTTTTCTGAGCTTTTTCTCCGCATTGGTTTGCACACTACCTGCGGATTGCCAGCGGATTAACATGGGACCGCATTGAAAGCGGGTCTGCTCCATGTCAGATCCATGTCAGCTTCACTGCATATGTGCAACGGCCTTTAGAAGAAGGTAACTGATAACTAGATTTAAAAGTAAGTAAAAATTTTAAAAAGCCAGTAGCCGAAGCCATCTTGCCCTCCTCAAAGATGGCGATGGTGCGGTGCGTCGGCGCACACCGCGTTAATCGACGGATTTTTGTAATCGATTACGTCGACATGTCAACCCAGCCCTATATTATGTATATAAACGTAAACTTTTTCAGACATTTAATTTTTTTGTCACATTCCTAGTGTGTGATTTACCTTTGCCTTAAAGTCCTGGATCAGTTCCAGCAGCTCTGGTGATTCCTTCTTAAGAAGTTTCATCTTCTCCTTCTGGGACATCTGCTTCAGGTCTTTTACAATTCTTTCTTCCTTTTCTATACTCTTCTCTTCCTCTGGAGTGAATTCCTGCATTCACAAAGACATACCGATACATACATACATACATAGAATAACATAATTAATTCTAATCAGAGCCAGATTTCTCATGTCCTAGTCTCACACGGCCAAACATATACTATCAGACAACAGTATACTAACAGATATCTTTCTTTAGAACTACTATTTTATATGACTCAGGAGAAACGAGTAGCAATACATGAATTTTTCTAAGCTCACACATACGTGAAGTGTCTTGGTTTCTTTCGTTCACTTGTTACAGCTGCAGCTGCTCATGCTCAGTACAGGAAACAATTATTTATTCACGACTCGGTCTAGTCTTTTAATATTTTGTTAATTTGTCACTTGACAGTTACATAGCATTAACTTGGCCCGTCAAAACCATGTAGCTTTCTGTGTTTACTGTTTGAGAACTGCTATCTTATTTCATCGGTCACAGGAGAGCTACAGTACCACACTAGGTAAAATGAACAAACTAAATTAGTCAAAAAACAAGAAAAGACATTTCATAAATTTTTCTGACCGAGATTTAAACATTTGGCTTAAATGTGGGTAGGGCGGTAAACAGCTTGAAATTTCTAAACCAACCCAACATCTTGTGAAGATGAAGTTCAAAATAGGGGCAGTAATTCAAACATGACAATGTAGCTGACACAACATGTTCGTGGGGATAGAAAACAGATTTGGGAGTCTAACAAAACCCAAATAAGCAAACTAACACAACGTTTACACTGGCATATCAAGTAGGGATTCCCCAAAAAAGTGTACAGACTGGAGGAAGTTGACTGCGGGGATAGGCAGTGAAATCAACAAGTTACCGCTCGATTTTGCAGGTCTGTTTAAGCCAAATTTTAAAGAACAGAATGTCCTCAGACGTTTACTCGCGTCACATAGCCAAGTATGGCCCCGCAAGACTAATAATGTCCTTACCTGGAAAAGGTTAAGATCATAGTCCTCCTCACTGAGAGTCGCAACCAAACGTTTCTGAATAGTTTTAGCCTCTTCCTCCTCCTCCCTATCCTCCGCTTCAATCTCCTCTTGTGTTTTCCTCTCTGTAATAACAAAAATTACATCAAGCCTACAATATGATCACCAATTATTGCCAATTATAAAAAGGGACACTCCTCGATGAATGCCCCTCCCACACACCTAAGTGCAGAGTGGCTCATATTCCTCTCTACTCCTCCAACTACAGCTCATGTATGCTCACACTGTTCTCTACCTCTTCCCCTACAGCCACTCACATTTTTATGTACAATGTGCTGAGGGTTCTGGGTAGGCACTATAATGCAATCGAGGAGTGCATCTTTAATATTATGGTTGTAATATTTTGGAGGTGGGAAAAAAACATTCTTACTGGCAGCCACATAATCCGAGTCATAGAACGCCTTCTTCCTGTTTCCCCATGCCATCTCATTAGGAAGCTCTGGAGAAGACAATAAGAATGAATCCATACAGTCTTACAGACATGCATCACAAGATGAAATGGAAATTCATCATCTCTTACCATCTTCCTTCATCCCCTCTATATCACTCTCCATGTCAGTCCCGTCCTCCTCTTCTCCTTCTTGTTCCTCCTCCTGCTCCTCTTGCTCATCTTCTGACTCGGATTCATCTAGGGCCATCACTTCCTCCTGCAAAATTGAGTTGAGTTTAGAAAGAACACTTAAACACTCACCGGCCACTTCATTAGGTACACCTTTTAGACTGCTCTTTAACGCAAATATCTAATCAGCCCATCACGTGGCAGAAACTCAATGCATTTAGGCATGTACACATGGTCAAGACAATTTGCTGAAGTTCAAACCAAGTGGATATTTTCTTGGCACACTTTGGGCCCCTTAGTACCAACTGAGCATAATTTAAACGCCACAGCCTACCTGAGTATTGTTGCTGACTATGTCTATTCCTTTATGACCACACTGTACTCATCTTCTAATCCAGCAGGATAACGTGAAATGTTACAAAGCTCACATCTTCTCAAACTGGTTTCTTAAAACATGACAAGTTCACTAAACTCAAATGGTATACTCCAATAGAGCACCTTTGGACTGTGGTGGGACGGGAGATTCGCATCATGGATGTGCAGACAACAAATCTGCAGTAACTGCGTGATGCTAGAATGTCAATATGGACCAAAATCTGAGGAATGTTTTCAGCACCTTGCTGAATCATTGCCACAAAGAATTAAGGCAGTTCTGAAGGCAAAAGGGGCTCCAACCCGTTACTAGCCAGGTGTACCTAATGAAGTGGCCGGTGAGTGTACTGGCATGATAGACAAAAACATCTAACATATTTATCATTGTCTGCAGATTGAGTTTGTTTAACCTACCTCATCATCCAAGTCTTCATGGTCGCTTTCCATCTGAACACCGTGGGCCAGCAGTTTCTATGATAAAAGGAAATAACATAGCAAATTACCTTCTATAGAAGAGGACAAACTTTTAATATATAGTCGCTAGCAATGTAAGCTTACTGTGATCTTTTCATCGTGAAACTGATCAATCTTGTCCTTTGTGTACTCAGAGGAATTCTGGTGAAAGAGAAGAGAAAATATGAATGCCTTGGCATGGTCTGATTCACTGCTTTTCAGAGCATAGCCTAAATACTAAGGAAAGAGCAAAGCAGACAACAAAGATAGGGGCAGGATAGTCTAGTGGTCTAGGTGTTGGACTCCCAGCCAGAAGGTCGTGGGTTCGAGCCCTAGAGTCGGCTTACCTGTAAGCATCCTTGAGCAAGATGCCTAACCCCTACCTGCTCCATGTAATAGAACAAAGTCGCTTTGGATAAAAGTGTCTGCTAAATGCTGTAAATGTAAAGATTGATGGAAAATGAAAAAAGACAATAGATGAAAGGAGCAAAAATATTCTCTATTCTACTACTGAGGTGTTCAGTTGATCAAGTAGGTATCAAAATTATCTTTATCTCCTGTCTAATAATGAAACGCCAGTCAGTCAGCTATTACATAGTCCTGGTCTATTGTATATTCAGCTAGTGAGAAGATTGAAATAAATTGTTTTTAACAGGCTAATAGACCACGATCAGTAGAACACTATTAGTTTAATTCCAAAATGAATACAAAAGAAAATCGAAGGAAAAGATTGTCTCCAGGGGTATTTATCACAAGGAGAAACCTATCATTATGTTCACAATTATGACAAAAATTATCATTGCAATTATTTTCCTTGATGTTGTGATTGTGATTAATAGAAGACATAATTTTTGAAAAAGATGCATTCAGTGGACATGTTTGTTGCAGACAAAGTAACTGCTTAGCCTTCAAGCACTAGTTGCAGTAATTGAGTCAGCCCTACTCCAGCAACCGGGTGTCCTATATATTAACTAGATTTCTTCTGTTCTGATATTTATTTTGATGCACGGTTAGTTCAGGCCTGCCCTAGAATATTCTGGTAGTGTGGTTAGATAGAAGAATTAGGTCATTTAGCAGACGCTTTTATCCAAAGCGACTTACAATCACATGGAGCTATTACATGGTGCTATTACATGGAGCAAATAGGGGTTAGGCATCTTGCTCAAGGATGCTTACAGGATGCTTAATTTTGCAAAAAGCTAAATTGTAGCTGTTGCAATGCCAAGTGCTTCCTCTGATAGTTTATATCTGGAATTACCTTGTGATTGAAACCAAACTAGTTATGTAGAAGATAGAACTATCTTACCTTATCAGGAACTGGCAAGTCCTTATAGGCTTCAGGATCATTCTCGTCATACTGCTCAACCTTTTTTGGTCTCTTAAATCGCTTTACTCTAAACATTGAAAAGTAATTGAAAAGGGTCATCTCTTGACTACTCCAAGTCCGTGTACATTTCTTTTACGTTACACAAATAGGTTAAGAACAGACCTAGCTACCAGAACAGATGTACTAGGCCTGCCATATAATGTAATAATGTTGTTCAAAAACAGACAGAAGCCAATGGTGAAATTTTAGGCATAAAACGTAAGACACGAGGCGAGTCACGCGTAGAAAAGTAACCTTACTTAACTTACCTTAGCGCTCGAACCATTATGGGAAATTGTAATTATGTTATTGTTTGCAAGATGTTAATACTACACAAGTTTCAACAAATTTGTTTTTTTGACCGATTACCGAAACACAAAGTCAATTGACATCCAAACACAAATCAACATATTTCAGACACGATTTCCAAGTGGTCCCTTCTACTTCCGGTATTTCTTCTTCTATCCTAGTTTTTTAGGATGATTTTGATTGCCATCTAGTGGTCAATTTACTGGTGACTGAACAAATGCCAAAGAGAATTCACCCATACAAAACGATTATTATTTGTTCATACTGACACAACAGTGTTCTGTGTGCAACACATATATGAAGGCGAGTAATTCATGATTATGCAAACATTATAATTTGTTCATTTAAAAAAGTGTTAAAAAAGATAACGTCCTTGACAGAATGGATTCTCAAACTTACAAGTCAACAGATACTATTCAAACTAGCAGAGTTCTTGTACATCAATAATACCCAAACGATTTCAGATTTAGATTGTTTCACTGCATTTTTTCATACTCTATGGCACTATTGTCAGCTGCCTTTTCATCTTCCTTTATGCTCCTCATTCTAGTCTACTCTTGTTGACTGTGTTCTCCTTCTGTTTTAGTCCATGGTCTCCTCCAGTCCATGTGTAATCCAAAACTGGTACTACGGGGCCTCGTACTGGGTACAAAGGGGTTTGCAGGTCTGTATAATCCCAGTTTTATTTGATCATTCCTCTTTTTCATTAAGGCAATGCCTGATGTCAGCCGACCAGGGTCAAAGTACTGTCAGGAAAGAAGAGAAGATACCATAGATTCTTACATACACTTACATACTATATCCTAAAATGATACACTTCATACACTTACATTAGCATTAAATCGCGGCACTGGCTCTCTTCTTTCATCTTGATATGAATCATTCTTCTGTACACTCAGGTCCATCATGGACCTGGTCATGTCTGACGCTGCTGTCCTTGGTCCTCTTCGTTGCAGTCCTGAAGAGCTCTGTTGTGGCTGTAGCCTTCTCATAATGTCACTTAGAGAGCTAAAGTTCTCCCTTTGTGGCACTCGCAGTATTAAAGGTTTCTATTAAAAGAGAGGTTCTCATTTATCTGGAAAAATAAGGTAACTCAAATAGTTTTTACTTTTAAATGGTGGAACTCATGTCATGACAACATACTCTAGAGGATGGACTTTCAGCACTAAAACTTTCTCCAAGGTTAATCTCCTCCAAAAAATGATGGCTCATTGAACACTCTTTTTTCTTGTTGTTCCTTGAGTTCGACTCCATTTTGTTTTCAACAGGTTTGAGTTTTGTTTTTTCATCTGCATCAGTTTTCTGCCTGTAATAGGCCTGTTCTATTTTGTGCCCAACTCTGGAAGAAACAACATTTATTTGAGTTTTAGATCAAAGATTACAGCCCCAAATATGTTAAGATTCCAGCCCCAAATATGTTTATGTTACTGAAAATAAGCGTGAAGAAATATATCATCTTTGTTTGTTTTACCTCTGATGCATTTCAATGTTTGTGTTCTTGAGACTTGATTGATCTGTTGGTAGTTCTTTGCTATAAAAAATAATAATTTACCAGGAAGTATCAACACAAAATACTACTAGGAAAAATGCATTAATATCTTTTTAACAAAATAGTATTGCATCTGTATCTTTGGAAAACTTACTTAAAACTTGAAAGTCTATCTCGAACATTGTTTGTATCATCATATTCCCTAATAAAGGAAAATGTGGGTATTATCACATGCAAATAGCCCTGCATGCAAAATACAAAGATGCTATATGATGTTCAAAATCGGATTTTTGAAAATATATATTTCTATTTCATCATTTCATCTTTCCCTTATATTTACCTACTTTAATTTGATTGTACTTTATATAAGAAAAATGTGTATGATTTGGAAAAAGCAGAGGGAATCTTCAGCATACAAAAAAGACACAAAATATATGTCCAGATTTGCCCATATGATTGAAACTAGCGTCACCAAATGTTTGTTGTTTTGAAACAAACTCTGTGTGACTTCTTGTGCATTCTTTTTACTGTATTCTTTGCCTTTTCCCATACACAATTGTAGTTCATTAACAGTGAACTGGGCAAGTTTGGGGATCTGGGGGCACTATAATACACTCTGGAAATGATTATCTTTTGCTTAAAATGCTATTTGTACCTTCTGTCCTCCTGAAACCTCTTTTTACTATACGTAAATTCATTCGTAGTGGGTGTCGGTTTTTCAGATGTGCTGGTCCTTTCCATAGCTATCTCCTCATCTTGATGGTTAAGACTGTCAGGGAGATCAGAATATCTCTGCATAACCCCTAGGAATTCCCAGTCCAGGGGAGAGTCAACAGGTGGAGGTGGAGGGGGGCTCTCTACTCTTGGGGGCTGTTTAGGTTTATGGAGGTCTGAGAGCTCATTTAATTGATGAGACACATCCACTGGGGGGCTGACAACATTCCAGATGTCAGGGATTGGAAATGAGGCAGCAAAAAGGATCCGGAACTCCCGGTCAAATGAACCAACAACTGGTCCGCTTAGAACAGTAATGAGTTGTCGATGCAAGTGTGCATCCGTCCATGTTAGACTGTTAAGATAAACAACAGTCTGTTATGCCGCTTAGTGACTGTGTCAAACAAATACCGTAATATGGTTGAAAACATGGGATTTTACCTGTAGCTGCCATGAATCACAGTCTCTAGATCCACAAGAAGGAAGTTGTCTTTCATTTCCCCTACGGCCATTTGTCCCCCCCTAGAAATGAAGGTGTTCCCACCAAGAACACGAACCTGCATATTCTGGTCCACACCAAATGACAAATACACCACTTACACCACTACTTAATGAAGTCAATATAAATAGCTACCTAAATACTGCCATTCTGAATACTGTATCACTGTAAAAACAATAGAATTGAAATTTCTATCTCACATGCAAATTCATCCAACTCATGAGTAGTAATCCATAATATAAACACCTGGACACCACAACTGCTCATGGAATTATAGCATGTTAATGCCATCTCTTTATAATACTGTAATTTCAAGAATATGTGTGTACTTTTGGGGGGTTCTGGTACAATGGTAGTATATTTAACAAGTTGAGTGATTTTATTTATCAGAATAAGAATATTTTTCATTTTTTCTTAACCACAGTCCTCTTAAATAGATACACTGAAAGCAGAAAAACCTGTTCAGCTGTGTGTTTCATTTTGTAGGCGTACATTTAGCATTCATCCATATAGTTCAATGAAAAAAAATAATACTGGACTAATGATATGTGTTAGTTTTTTTTAATTTATTTTTGTGTCATGTTATACGTTATTAAAACTCAAGAGTGGGGCCAATGAATGTATGATGATGCAATGAGTGGACTGTGAAACTATGACTCACTGGATGCCTGAACCCGTTGGTAAAGTTCTCTTGAATGGATCTTTGGTTGAGAATGATGTAAACAGGGACACCTCGAGAGGCAGCATTGTGTAGATCTCCAATTACTGCACCGTCTGTCAATCTGTCTGTCACTATAGCGATAACCTATATGGTAGACATACAGGTTGAGACCACATTCTCAAACCAAAAATAACCTCCTGTCTCTTGTGTGCTATATTTCATTGAGGCTCAGATGCTGATGTTATATCTACAAATTAAAGGCTCACTTTTTTCAACCAAGATTATTAAATTGTTATATATTTAAATGAATAAAAATCATGGTAAATCTCCTTTTTTTAAATGGGAAACTCACAGTATAGTCAGACTATATGTTTACATTGGGAAACCATGCTTTCTGTCAAGTTTTATTCAATACATCTGGACTGGAAACAGGAAGTTGTAAACTTGACGGGAACTACTGTAGATAATGCCAACAATATTGTTTGTTTTCATCTAATGAATCCATACATGACCACACTGTGAGTCCCTGTTTTTGAAATTGAGACTTACCATGGTTTAAACAGGCTTAAACACAACTAACACAGTTGCCCATTGAACTACAGTGCATTATAATTCCAGTGAGAACCATCAGCAGAGCAAAGTTTCTCAATACTAAAGCTATCAGTGAAGTTATGCTGCCCACCCTTATAAATCATGAGAAATTACATTTTAATAAGGGTTGAAAAAATCAACAACCTATCCTTTAACTATACTGGGTCACCCTTACCAACACATCTTTACACACCTGGCTGGCATCTTGCAGGTGCCGTCTGATGATCTCTCTAATGGGAGGTTGTCCTTCGGCCGGAGGGCTGGTGTGGACCGTGACATTTCCCCTTCCTGTCCAGGAAAACCTTTCAGGCCAGCCCAACTTCAAGCTTGGGGCAGGAGTGTCCGAGTGAGTTGGAAAGTAGGAGTCAGAGAAGTCCTGCAGCTCAGTGCTGCCTCCCACTGCAGGCTTTTCCACCTGTAGCTGGCTGATGTGGTATTCCTGTGTCCAGCTGCTTATCTGATTCACCTCACTGGGAGACAAAAAACATCCCAGATGCTCTGTACCCAGGCAGGTGTAAAACACCCCTGGACCTGCACTCATGAGCCTTTCAATAGCATAGCGCTCCCTCTCACAGTGGAGGAACTGTGGGCAGGACTCATTCACCGCCAGGAACACTGTATCCTCATCCAGGCTCTGATCTTGGGAGTTTGACATAGCTGAACCCTGATCTGTCTTTTGGAATAATGACTATATTTCACACTGTTATAGAATTCCAGTTGCAGATTATTGCTATGGGAACAACTGGGTCCCAGACAAGCATTTACCCCAGTAAAGCTGGCAAGTGGTTGTCATGTTTCCAGCAAGAATATTCCGCACTGGCAAGAGCTAGATAGGAGACATTAAACATGATGTTTCAGTAAGCCTAAAGAATAATTTCACGGCATTTATGAGAATGTGAAGTTTGGATTTTATTATTTTGATTATGTGGATAAACTCAACATCTTATTTCATACTGTACCTTTAAATGTTTAATTTTGAGCATAAAAAAGGAAACACGTACCTCAGAAGCATGTTAGTGGACCGTCTTCATCGCTTAGGTTGAAATATATAAGCTCCGGCGAGTAGTAACAAAATATTTCTATAACCCTTCCCCTTCACATCTTCTGCGTACCTTCAAACCCATCCCATTCCCTTTGTAGTTCACATTGCTTGTTGGCTTCTGGCATTACATAGCGCTGACAGTTCCTTTTATCTGCCTTGATCAGGCACACATCACACTGTACTTTCTGCATCATTGACCCAGCTACATTTTTGAGGTCACTTATAGTTCATTAACCCGAAACAAAACCTCTCTCTGATAACTGGAGCTGAAATACGTCCTCTGCGTTATTTTTTTGTGTAATACTTCTCTCCAATGTTTTTATGTGGCTATGAATGGGGCTCATTCATGTCATAGTTTACATGTGACTCTAGTGATCTGACCGGTCTTTCCTGACAGGTAGGTTTGTTAGCAGAAGCACTACAAGACACAATACAGGAGTAGAAATAATTAACTTGCCATCTGAGATGTCAGGAGACTTAGTAGTCTTTTTAAAACTAAAATTATATGGTGTATGTCCACTTTTCTGTGGACACTGGACATTTCAAAATGTCAGGTATGACTTCTTCTGTGAGTGTTTTATGTGCTTTTTGTGAAGCATATTATCTCTGTGTACAAAGAAAAAAAACTCTTATTAGACAGTGATTGACAATTTTTTATTATTCTTGTAATGGTTTCTTTTAGAAAGGATTGTGAGCAACAATCACAATCCTTGTGACAGTGTGGTAGTCCAACAAGGGTTACCACACAACAATAAGTGTCAATGATTGCACAAAACCTGAAGAAAAATACAGTACACCCTTCTGAGATTACCAGAGATATGTCAGAATAAACTTCATCATATCTCACTTACAGTGTTATGCTTTTAAACGCGTGATACAAAACAAACAAGATGGCAGAACTAAACCTATCACAGGAAAATAGAGACATTTACAGAATACAAAACAATAGGTGCCCCTTATGGTCAGTGTGGAATGAAAACAGAATTTCGCTTTAAGCACTCTGGCCTTTGTAGGAGTATACACTTACAATTACAATTACAATTAAGCCATTTAACAGACGATTTTATTCTAAGAAACTTAAAATTAGTAAAATTTTCCAGCATGCATTCTCTCAGTTTCAAACCAAAACTATTTTGTAAAGCTGGTTTCAACCACATTTCCAATTCTATACACAAATGGAGGAATATCCCTTGGGATATAACAATGGGAAATTCTTACTCAATTGTCTCTCTGATGGTGCTTATTGAATGATAAACAATAAAGTTAGGTTTCTTTCTTGTGTCTCTATTTTGGCTCACTGCTTCTTGCGCAGGTGAACATAAAGAACTCCACTAACTAGTTGTAGAGGAACACACATCCAGGCCAAGATGAAGCAGTAGCCAAAACGTCCTTTGCTTAAATCTCTTGAGTCATTCAAGATCTCCTTCATGTGAAATGTGAAGATGAGGCAGGCAGCAAAATCTGTGAGCCCTGAAATGAAACAAGAGAAAATGCATTTGTCTTTATTCAGTCTATTCAGGAATGGAAAAAATGACTCCATGTCTTTATATAATCAATTGCATTTACGGTGTGTTTCAAACACCTGCAAAGATTTGGCACAGGCCTGTGAGGTAGAACAGCCGCCCCGAGGACATGGTGAAGAGTTGACCCACAAAGACCAGGAAGGAAATGGAGGAGAAAACAGAAGACAGCACTATCAGGGCCTGAACAGATTGTAGCCAGTCTGAAAAAAGAGAAGGTGTGTAATGTAAACTCTAGTTTTTCTGCCCCAGCTCACTATTGATGTTTGAAATGTAGGGAAAGTTAATCTATGGGGTTCCAGATCGATTCTAGCGTCAATAAGAGTTTCAGTTTCTCTCTTCTACGTTGTACCCATTTCATCAAAGTCTAGAAAAATCTGTGCAAACAACGTTCCGTTGTCGTAAACACATTTTAGTGCATGGCATGTAGGCTACTCTTTGCTTCTCCACTGCTGTCTTTGTCGTGTGCACTCAATGAACATACGAGCCGCACACCATAACTACCGGCGCCAATCACTCACTAATCTTTATTTCGTGGCCTCTCAACTCCTCAACCATCTAAATTCCAACAACCTACTTGAACGGTTTCAGTCTGGATTCCGTCCCAAACACAGTACTGAAACGGCTCTTGTAAAAATCACAAATGACCTCCTCAGCGCAGCTACCTCCTATCAATCCTTGTCCTTCTTGACCTGACTGTAGCTTTCGACACCATCTCCCACCCACTCCTCCTGGAATGTCTAGCTGGCATTGGTATTTCAGGAGTCGCACTATCCTGGTTCTCCTCTTATCTCTCTGACGGCAAACAATTCGTCCAGCTGAAATCCCATAGAGCAAGATGTAAGGCAGTCTCACTGGGTGTCCCTCAAGGCTCGGTGCTGGGTCCACTGCTATTCATCATATATCTCCTACCTTTGGGCACGATCATGAGTGTGAGGGCCGCATTTGCAGCCACACTGTAACAGAGGTGCGTAGTGAGCGAGAGTAAGCGCGAGCCCGAGGAACACAGACAGGCGGAATTGCCGATGAAAACGCTGGACAGC
>JAOEHI010000161.1:0-25834 GCA_025447815.1 Percopsis transmontana
CACACACACACACACACACACACACACACACACACACACACACACACACACACACACACACACACACACAGGACATGGGACCTGCAGATACAACCTCCCTCTGTCTGCTTTCCATTATCTCTGCTCATCTCAAATAAATTCATCTTGATACCAACTAGAACCCTGGTCAATGTAGTGTAGTGTGCCAATATAGACCCTTAATTCCAACAAGTTGTAAATCACATCCTAAAAATATCCTGAAATCATTCAGAAACCCTTAAGTGCACGGGGGGCTTTGTCCAATCATGTGCCCCTGATTCACATTCTTACACGATGTTGGTGAGACTTTTGCTGAAAGTAGTTTTCTCACAGTTGGAGGCAAAACAATAGTTCTTCTTAGGTATAACACATTTCAGGAAGGTTAGAAAAACCCAACCCATATCTTGAGACCCACTGACCTAAAGAAAAGTTTTGGCACATTGGCATTATAATTCAATTTTACAGTAAACAATATCACTTTCTCTGTTGTCAAAAAGCTCCAGCCAGTGTGGTGACATTGTGTATTGATCTATATTCATCCTATTTTCTCTACAGGTAGTGTGTCTCCGCGAGCAGGAGCGCCGTTTGAGGCTGCATTGTGAGGAGCTGCAGCTCCAGGCTGAGGAGCAGGAGGCTGTGGTGAGGGAGATGGAGAGGGCCTTTCAGAGGCTGGCCATGGACACAGACCGCAGGCTCACCCAGCAGCACCGAGAGCACCAGACCACTATCCAGCTCCTGCTACAGCATCTTAAAGGTGAGTGCCAGTTGGTCCTGCTTCTTCTACTGGGCCCTTTTCACAGATGTGGCATAACAAGATAAAGTTAATAATGGTGTCAATTGATTTAGGTATGCCAATGAGCTAGCACTGATCATTACTCCTGTGTTAGCGTATGAACAGGTCAAATCTTTCACACAACTGTTGAAGCCCCTGGATTAAACAGTTTATCAGGTTGAAGCTGGATGAATTTATGATGCAAAGTTATACACACACAAAAGAATCTATGAAATGTCTGTTGTCCCTCCCTAACAGATGCAACAAAACTGCCATAGGAGAGACAGTAGTGTGTCTGTGTGTGTTCGTGTGTACACGAATCAGCCACATTAACTCAACACCTTTTAGAAGGGGCTTTATCAGTTGTGTGAATTACATTCCCTGTGTACAGGGTAGACAGGAAGAAAGCTTACCTGTCTTCTGTAGCACTACCGGGTCACTGGGGAAAAAAGCCTGAAGAAGGTTGCAATTTGAGTATGCAATGTTGTAGAACGTGAGTTTAGGATGTGAATGACCAGGGTTAGGGTTAGGGTCAGTACAAGAGACTGTGTGAATTTCAGGTGGTCAACAACTTCAAAAACCATGGCATTCAACACACAATTGATGAGACATGTTTTTATATGTAAAAAAATTTTTTTTTTATTGTTGTCTACACAAATAAATATGTACATATAGTATGCAATATGTAGTTCATATTTAGGTATGTAATTCGGACACTGCATGTAACGGGGCAGGAAAGTTTATTGTTTACCTTCCCAGCCCGGAAGGTCATGAGTTCGAGCCCCGGAGTTAAGCAAGGTGCCTAACCCTATCTGCTCCTTGTAATGATTATAATTGTACTCATTGTGAGTCGCTTTGGATAAAAGCATCCACTATATGATCTAATTGTAAACTATTAGAAGTACATTCTTTGAAATATGTTGTTTAGTCATGTAATATGGATATACGTTAATAGTATTCCCTATGTTTGTCATAATTACTCTTTAAGACCACAAAAATGCTTTGGAACTTTCTATCAATGATATTCAACCTTTAACAGAATATAAGATGAACCACATCTACAGAATGTACACTAGGGATTTGAATAATGTTATTTAGTTATATTTATTAATATCAATTATCTTTTGTGTGTGTGTGTGTGTGTGTGTGTGTGTGTGTGTGTGTGTGCGTGTAGAAGGCTGCTCGGGAGATGCAGAGCAGGCCATCCAGGCTAAACTACAGCAGATAGAGAAAGAGTTGTTTTTCTACAAGAGTTCCAGCCGGCAGCTGAAGAGAAAACTCAAAGAGCTTCTCCCACAGCAGCCTGGTACTCTATCCTCACACACAGAAACTGAGCAGGCACTCGTGGAGAGAAATCAGCCCCAAGCGGCCCAATCCTCCACATCATCCAACATCCAAAGCTACAAAAACGCAAAGATGCCCATGCACGCCGTTGTGAACACTCGCTCACAATCCCAGGGTACCTCTGTCCGAGGGGATGGCAGCAGTGTGGAGGGATTGGAAATGGTGCCGGTCTGCTTGTCTCGCAAAGAGCTGAGGCAGATTTCGCCTGCCGACTTGCATATCACAGGTTCTTCCACACAGGGGCGCCACTCTGTAGTTAAGACCAGCACTGAGTCATTACTGGAGGACTCAATAGAAATGCCAAGGTAGCAACCGACCTGATAAATGCACAGGGCTATGCGAGAGGCTAAAAGCTTAACCTATTTGTTAGTTAGCGTAAATGATAACTGCTAAATAACCACTTTTTGGGTATAGCTCTACTAGGTATAGCTCTACTAGGTATAGCTGTACTAGGATAAGTACAAGAATATAGGAAGATTTCAAGATAAAGGTACACTCCTCAATTTGTGTCCCCAACTTCCATTATGGTTGAAGCATTTGTTGTTTTGGTCACATTAGTGATTCTACGTTCTACATTTCATGGGGAATTGTTAACTATAGTTAACACTTAAACTTAGCAGTGACATGACACAGGGATTGGAGGCACTTTCTTATTTTAAAATATGCAATGCTTCCCCACTTTTAAGAATTGATGTGAGGGGAGAAGTTAAGGGACCAACCACTTGTTGGAATTGTTAAAAATTGTTTGTGGATTTGGTTTTATATGCTTTGCTCATTTTGACAAGCCTACATTTTGACTATCTAGCACTTCAATTGCCCTTACAGCACACCAAATTGATTGGGGTCCTGTACTATAAAACAATCTGTTATTGTTTTGGCTGCTAGTGTTTATGCTTTATACTGTTTTAATATTAGTTATACATGTTTTATTAATTTAATTTAATAATGAAAAATAATGACAATGAAAAATAATTCCTTTTCTGTTGTGTGGATTTTTTATAGAGAAGTGCATACATGTGTAGTCTGGCACATGACAGAGGATTATGATAAACATATTCCTAATCAAATTTACACTAAGATTTTTGATTTGGGAGATGAATCGTTTTAATTTAAGTAATTAAGTAACTAGGCTACTACTGAGCTGGTCCTTTAGGATTACACTTTTTAAATATTTTAAGTCTTACTGAATTCTTTGTTTTCATGTTAGTAATGTCAGGTAAGGCCATTAGTAGAATAACTGAATATTTTTGACTGAGTTAAATAAGCACTTAAATGCAAAACACTGTCTGTGTCTAGGTATATTATGTATTCTTTGTTGGTCCTCATCATCAATATGAAAAATGAGCGCAAGAGCCTCAGTCCAACAGTCTTTAAAATACATCGGTGTCGGCCAGACGTATTACACCCTACAATCTTCACACATTGGCGTCTGGCCCCGCGAGACTAAAAATATATGAATTCACCCAATAATTCTAGAACTCCACAGATGATAGATACAACGGGGATAGGACCCACTGTGCAGCACACAGTTTTGTTATTAGCTGGTACTAAAAAATAATTAGTCTCAATCTAATCCAAATAATACAAAATACACTGTGCTCCAACCATAGACTCCAACACACCACAGATTAGGCTATACATGTCCTACATAATTACGCTCTGGTAAATGGGCTAGACGAGAGCATTCTGTGCAGTCGAAAGAAATACAATTTGACTTCCTATCGGACTTAGTTCAAATTATTGTGGGGAACAAAAAAAAACATTATTTCAATCCCGGGACTGGGTTACGTCCTTTTTGGTTTCACGTGGCTACCGTACGCATCAAACGACTGTGGCGACTGTGTATTGTAACCTAGATTGATTGTAACTGAAGATACATTTGTGGTAGGTGAAAGTTATGTTTTGACCTATAATTTGTCTTGCACAATGGTTGATAAACACGTGCCATGCAGTACATTAGAATATACTTTTTGAACGTGTTAATGACTCACACTTTGCCAGTTTTGCACTTTAGCTTTGTCAGCTAACCACGAAGCGTCGTTAGCAGGGCTAACTAACTGCTATATAATGCTAGCTGCGTTGTGATAGCATTATTGATCACTTGTATAATTTCATTTAAGCGAAACTAAATTTAACGTAGGTTACATCGCAGCTCAGCTTCAAGCAACTCAAGCCAAACTCTGATTTTGATGGAAGGTTGACAATAGCAACAAACTTCTTGTTTGCTGGCCGGCTTCTTATACATATGATAGACAGATGTGTTGTTAATTCAGTGCTGCCTTTTCTCTGTGCTATCTCTAGATTTTAACAATGACATCATCTGCAATGATCACCGTCCCCACCACCGCCTCTCGCTTTGCTCTGCTCCAAATCGATTCAGATTCGGATTCAGACACCTCTGAAACAGGAAAAACCTCTACTAAAGGTGGACGAGATTCATCCAATAAGGGGAAGCAGGCGGCCGGAGCAAAAGCCGCTCAGAACGACAAAAAGAAAGACAAGAAAAAAAAGAAGAAGGAGCAACAACAGAGTGAGGCAAATGAGGTACGAATTTAAGAGAGGAACTCTTTATTACCGTTTTACCAACATATTTATCGATTCACCTTTTGCTTCTTGCTGCAGATCTTGCCAACAGAAATCAGATTGATCTCAATTCAGATGCCAATATCTGTTAAATTAATATTTGGCCTTTTTTCTTGTCAGTTAAGAAGCCTAGCCTTCAAAAAGATCCCCCAGAAGTCCTCTGCTCCAGCTCCCAGCATCACACTTCAGGGAGTAGCCAGTGAGCTTCTTAATCCTCCAACAGGGGACCATGTCACACATCCAGAAGGATGGCAGCAGTGGAAGCGGAGAGATGAGCAGGTAGGAACGTGAAATGCTTGCTAGCAAACTAGGAAACATGCTGGCACAGTAAAAATGGGCCATGTTGGACCCATATGTTAATTTACTGACACCACATAAACACAGAGCTGACTTATTGTGACCCTTTTAGAAGTCCCGCAAACCAGGATGAAGCTTAGAGCAGGGGAGTGTTTGAAATCTGTTTCATATCCCTTCTCTGTAGATATGTGGGCTAGGGACTCCCTTCTATAACCAACAGTCCAAGTGCTCTTTATTTAAAAGAAAATTTACTTTGCACTGCTTAAATGAACTTATTTTAACCGTTTGAGGGTTTTTATCAGGGATCATTTATATCCAATCTGCTCACTGAACAAGGGTTGACATTAAGCTATTAGTGACCCTTTCCGGAGGCCAAGTACAGAAAATTACCTTCCCCAAAATACAGAGGAAAAAATACATTTAGCAGGCTACTGTGAATATCCCTGAACAAATAGACAAGCGTGGGTGTCATCCTCTGCTGAAGCTATTATTTATTTTGGTAGGTTAAGATATACATAACTGTTGCTCCTTTCTAGAAACGATGAGGTATTGTCTATATTAAATTGTAACAAGGTAGAAACTGTCTCTTTAAATATTATTTTGATATTTTTTGTCCTTTTACTGTCACTAGATCACCAGTGAGCTCTATGAAGCAGACTTAGAAAAAGCCCTGATACTAAGCAAACTGGAGTTTGAACAGCAGAAACGGGTACCACAGAACGGTACAGATGGGACCTCACCCAAGTCCAGAGGGGGCAAAGAGGGAGCTGGGAAGAAGGAGAAGAAGAAGAATCAGCAGGGAAAGGACAAAAAGACAGTGTCACTGCAGGACTTCCAAGCAGAAGGCAGCATAGGTGAGTGAAATGTTTATTTATTTAGTCATTTGTTAATTTATAAGTTTATAATGCAATCCCAAAATGTGACAGCCCTCAGTGCTATCATACATGGGATTACTCACATTTTTAAAGCTGCAGAAGACTTTATGATAAAATAACATTTGTCTTCCCAAACCATAGTGAAACCAACGGCATATATGAGGCCTCTTAGATTTGTCAATTTGACTGTCCACTTACTGGTGCAACTAAAAGGGGTGCCTCAAACAATTTGAAGGTTTTGCTGAAACTCAAAAAAGATCTCAAAATGATAGTCTCCTGAGACCGGAGCAGTCCATTGCAGCAACTAAAAGATCTTAAAAGCAAACGTACATGCTTTTTTACATTTTTTTGTACATTTTTTTTGTGTGCAGAACATCCGAACAAGAAACAGGAAAAAGAGGTGAGGAAAAAACAGGAGCCTAATTTCCTACCTGAGAAAGCTATCTTGCTTGTGTATTATTTTTTTGCATCCTGGTCATTTGTAAATACTGCTTGCCATGACGTTAATTCTTGTATGATCATACCCAGGAAGCCAGAGCAACTAATCTAACATTAGGGACGGCGCAGGAAGAGCGGTTCTTTAACAAGCTGGAGGACGACATCACTCGAATCGTCCAGCGGGAGAAAAGACGTGAGCAGTACACCAGCAGTCAGGGGCAAGAGGTCAACACCTCCACAGAACATGAACCGGTGAGCTGGTGTGACAGTGGGGTCGTTCTGTCGTTCTGTCACTATATCAGTGA
The DNA here is from genome assembly GCA_025447815.1 of Percopsis transmontana. Taxonomy (NCBI): domain Eukaryota; kingdom Metazoa; phylum Chordata; class Actinopteri; order Percopsiformes; family Percopsidae; genus Percopsis; species Percopsis transmontana. The sequence goes on from JAOEHI010000161.1 coordinate 6,633, forward strand.
CCTACTGTCCTGATGGTAAATTTCAGTTTTGAACACAGTTTTTGTGAATGGGCAAATGTGAACGTTAATATCGTCAACAAATTAATCACTTAATCCCCCCCCCCCCCCCCAGTGTTAGGATGCTTTCTTATTCGTCTTTTATGTTTTTGCTAGGACCCAAGGGCGGAGCAGCTGAAGTATGATCTGGAGAAGAAAGACCAGGAGATAGATAAACTAAAGAAGACCATTTCACAGTGGGAGGTCAGTAGTTCATTTAGAGGATTGTTATTCTATTTTTACTTATCTTCTGCTCGGATCACTTAAGTATAACTTAAAGATAAAATGGTTATTTAATTCAACAGTATGGTGGAGTATGTTAACACAAAACAGACTAAAAGTTACAGATAACATCTTTTACCGCTCCTTGGCCGTTGATCCTTATCTAGTTACACATGCCTTTTTACATGGGTACCCTGGGGACACGATTAATCGTATTAAAATCTCGTTTTTCTGTTTTTTTTTTTTTTTGTTTTTTTTTATGCACTTCTGATTTTCAGTAGTAAAGCCTTCACAATTTATTTGACGTCTCTAGGTCGTTTAGAGACATTTAGTTTTAAATGTACTGATTAACACGACACTGGCGTTTTGAACGGGCGACTAGGGCTGTGCTAAAAAATCGATACAGCAATATATTGCAACATTTATTTTTGCGATATACTACATCGATTTCCAGGTCAAAAATCGATCCTTGCTAGTTGCCTAGAATTGAAGGCCCCCATTTCTGGTAGAGTGGAATTTGGATGCAACATGACAGACGCAGCTGACAAAATTACAGCAGCTCCTTAAAAACATAAAGCCGATGTGTGGTATTTCAGCTCTCTTTTTACATTTTCAGTGAACTATGTGGAATATCGCAATATGTATTGTATCGTGATGTAATAGTATCGTGATCCTTTTATCGTGATATGCATCGTATCGTGAGGTCCTTGCCAATACCCAACCCTACCGGCGACGCAGACTTTTGAAAACGCAACCCTTATGTTGTCGTGTGGACAGGCGATGACGACAAAGCCCCACCTCCTGCATGGCTATTTACCTTTTTTAACCCAGTCAGTAGAAATATCTTTAATTAATACACAATGGTATTACAAAGTGCCCGTGTCATCCTGCAGCAGAGCCTGTCAAATAATCATAATGCGTTGTTGTGTGGTTGCTTACTTTTTTCAGTGAGGTAAACACAATTATGCCAAGAGCAAACTGTGAATTTTGCTTGTTCAAATACTTTTTGTTTGAAGTTGATTGTTTTTATGTTCAGTGTCAGATTCATGAAGCTGTTGCATTTAAGCTAAAAACAGGAGCGTTCCCTTTCTGTTGTCCATAGTTGATGTGCTGGTCCTATATCGGGCACCATCATATTTTTTTTTTTCTTGCGTTTCCTCCTGTATCAGGTAAATGAGCAACAATAAACATTTATATTGGAAAAAAATCATGAGCGAGAATTGTAATCTAAATTCTAAGCAAGAAAATCATTATTCTAATTTTATCCAGAATCGTGCAGCCCTGCCTGGTTCATTAGTAGCTTCATGTAGCAGTATGGGATCGCCTAACCTTGACATAGTCATGGAGCATTTAGCTAGGCTAAAAGTGCTCAATGTTCAAACTCTTTTCTACTAGTACTGGGTGAATGCTGCTGAAATAAGTATAGAACAGAGTTGCTAAACACTGGCGGTGCTTCATGTTCATCTTGGCAGGTAAAATACAAAGAGGTTAAGGCGAGAAATTCTCAGCTGCTGAAGATGCTTCAGCAGGGAGAAAGTAAGTTGTCCAGTGTCAACACGGCAACAGACGATAATATTTACTAACTTTATGGTTCTTCTGTCTAATGTGTGGGTTTCTGTCTCTTTTCTCCTCCAGTGAAAGACAAAGCAGAGATCCTTCTACAAGTGGAGGAGCTTCTAAACATCAAAGAGGAACTCTCAGCTCAGGTGTGTGTGTGTGTGTGTGTGTGTGTGTGTGTGGGGGGGGGGGGGTAATGGATGGCTGGAACAACAGATGCCTGATCCCCAGTATTACTCTCTGCTGACTGAGTCCTATCTCTCTTTAGGTAACGCTCCTGCATGCTGCCCTTGAACAGGAGAAGTCTAAAGTCAAAGGTCTACAATCAGAACAGCCGAAACAGGTGTGAACACACACACACACTTGTCTCATTTCTCTTGTTCAGCTTCCCCCGAGTGGCAGTACAGACACGCAGGAAGGCGTTATGCTCTATGCTTGACCAGCGTGCGTGACGTGTACTGTTTAGGCAATGTTAAGCCCTTTTCACACATGCAGTGTTTACCTGGAATGTTCAGGAGCATTTCCTTCATGGGGTCATGTGTGAATGGGAACAGGAATGCTGTTATGGCTGTGTTGTGAATGAAAGCAGTAACATTGCCGGGACAAGCACTTAAAGTGTTACGTCCGTCTGATGTAAGACGTTTTCACGTGGAGCGAGCAAAAGGATCACAAGGTCCCGCAACGTTTTTACAGTTGCCTTGTGGTTGCAGTGATTTTATATCAAGCAATGCACGTTTTTCGTTTGCAAACAAGCTAATATTTTCAAGAATGTAAAGTCATTTTTACACAGCATTTTCAAGGCGGAAATATTGCACCTTTATTCTGCCACAGAGCTGGAATGATGTAAGAGGGACAGCCGGCATGGCGGAACAAGGGTGTGACCATGACTCTTGTCACCAGAGTTATGTATCCACAAGCACGGTATTCTTTCATGAATGATGGTTATAGCCTACTAGCAGATATCTTTTAAAAATCACAGCCACTACAGTAGCATACTATGAGGGCATCGGCGACTGCAATAGGGTATCGATGCAATATTGTCAGAAGAACTGACAAGATCGCGACATGTAAACCATACACATGAATATATATAAAACGATCATGTTCATTCATTATTTAGCGCTACGTTTCACCACAAGCCATAGACATATTCTATGCCACAAGCCGATTAGCCGTTGGCATCCATCAAGACAGTCCAGCCATCTGCTGGACTGTCCCTTGCCCCATCTATTCCGGCATTGCCATGGCATGTGTGAAAAGGTGCAAGACGGAAATGTTCCGGGATATAGCTGCATGTGTGAATAGTGAAAATCACTAGTGGTGTGGAAGGTTATCCTGGTAATTTACCAGGAACTATGTGTGAAAGGGGCTTTAGTCTGAGCTGTATACGCCTGTACATGTGGGTCCGTGGGTCCGTGTGTCTGCTTGCATCCTTGTATGAATACATAGGTGTGTGTTGCCTGCATGACTGTATATATTCCTTCCCTCCCCTCCTAGACCAGAGAGATGTCAGCCAGTAGAGCACTAAAAAGCAGTCCAAGGTAACTGCAGCCACAGTACAGGGAGGATTTAATCAGTTACCCCCCCCCCCCAACCCAATGACATTTTGTATTTTGTTTGGCCTTGTGGCTTGTACAGGAGACTGTATGTCCTTTTTATATTTTTTGTTATAATGTGTTATTAACAAAAGTGTTTTACTTTTCTCTGACAGGGAAACAAAAAGGGAAAAAAAGGTTCAGAGTCAGATCTATGAAGATAACTGGAAAAAACACCCAAAATGAAAAAACAAACGAATGAAGAAAACGATTGTCTTTTTTTGTTAGCTTTCTTTTACCATAGTTTTTAATGGTATTCCTGTTCTCTCATCATGCATGCCCCCATTTAACACACACACAGACAGACACACACATGTTTTCATTATTTTCACACTCCTGACTTTGGGGCATATATTGCATAGCTGAATAAAAATTTTAAGGTTTGGAAATTCTGCACTAAATTTCCATCTGCTGAGAAGATAGTACCAGTTTTGAGCTTGAATCATGCTGTGTACCTCCAGCCTACCCCTGGGTTCTGATGCCAACATGACAAAATGTAAGTCTGTCTGGTTTGATTTTGTTAAGGCACTGTAAGGTAAATAAACTACTTTTACAGCGAAAATTCAAGTATCTTATTTTTTTGCATACCACAGAAAAGATTATGGGGAAATCTTATAATTCTAAGTTTATATTTACAATATGCAAGTATAGTATTTAGTTTAACTGTGGCCCCTGCCTCCTAGGTAGCCTATAAGTGAAAAGCAAACGTGTTCAGACATTATGAAAAAGGGAAAGAAAGACCGCGCAATGGTTAAAAAAAGCATTCTCCTCCATTTGGTCTGTGCCCCACCCTGGTCACCTCAAAATGGTCCGTTCACGCCGCTGCATGACAACGCGCACGCACGAACGGACTAGTTCCATATTCCGTAGGCTGGCACACGCAGATCAAGTAAATGTCCCAAAGCGCGACATAAGCACGTGTACGCCTCCCTCCGCAGTTATGATAAACTTGGCACATAGCCCTTAAACTTTTTGCTAAGTCATCGGGCAGAAGCGGAGGGGGCGCTCCTTTTTCAATTCCGCAACATCCAGCCAGACGCACGATGGAGACGGCTGTGAAAAATAAACCTAGAGAATGTGACTTCTCCCAAGACATGCATGTTACCGTGAAGACTCTAGTAGACAGCGAAGACTTCACCGTTGAAAGGGACTGCACCGTCAGACAGGTCAGGCTTTCAGTAAGGGGATGCCACACCAATGGCTACTGATATAATTAGCCTACTGAATTACTACTAGGCTATTATTATTATTATTTCGGAATCAATTGATTGTAGATGGCCTGGATAGACTTATACGGCTTACCTTATTTTTTTAAACATGCTTATTGTTTATTATAAATGGGACTCTTACGAAGTGTCTTGAATACGTATGCCTGCATGTGTGCATGCGGGTGCAGCTGAAACAACGTGTAGCGGAGCGGGTCGGGACCGGTACCGAGCGGATGCTGCTGATTCACTCGGGTCGAGCCCTCGGTGAGTCCGAACTGCTGAGTCACCACCAAGGGCAAGATGGATCAGTCCTACTCTGCATGGTGCTCAGGTAGGCTACTCGCAAGTTGGTGGTCGTGTGACTACCACGCACAACACAGGGTAACTAGCCTATTTTAAAATAGCGACAGTAACAAAGACAACGTTATGGCATTGCACCGTTAACTGTAAACACAAAAGAAAACGACGACTGTTGGATAAACCGTTATATATCAGATCAGAAAGGAAATCCATTTTGCTATTCAAGATTATTCCTGTAGGCCATTCCTGTGTCCTACACACACAGTTAATTAGCCTAAATGGGCTGCTAGCAGTATGGCTCTCCAGATGATGATTGACAGGCCTTGTGTCTCAGGCGTCAGCAGTCAACTGTTCCGTCCAGAAGTGGCCATGCTTCAGAGACACTCCAACCAGCACAGACCGCATTGATCTGTGACCCCGCCCCCGATAACCTCACCCCATCTCCCACATCTCCTCTGTGCCTTGGTAAGAGATCACACAAGTACTAAACATGATCAGTTATGTATTGTTATATAGTTGGTCATAGTTAAATAACTAGATCTTGTCCTTAACCCCCCCCCCCCCCCTCGCCACAGTGGCTCCACCACTTCCGTACCAGCATCCACAACCAGATAGCTTGCTGTGTTTATAAGCTGCTGTGTCCGTCCCTGGGTTTTCCATCTCTTCCTTCTCCCACAGTGGAGGGAATGGGAAGCCTGGATCTGACTAGCAGCGGCCGTGCGGGGTTCTTCACCGCCCTCCAGCGCCAGATGGAGGGGCAGCTCCTGGCTGACCCAGCACTGATGTGCCGTGTCCTGAGCAGCCCCCTGGTACAGGGCAGCCTTTCCGAGGCCAGCCCCCAGCTCACCAGGCAGCTCATACTCTCTAACCCCCAGGCGCTGCAGCTGCTCCATGCAGACCCAGAGGTGGCCGATATGCTCAACCAGCCAGAGGTATTCACACAGGTGGGTGTAGGTTGGGCGGAGTAGAGGTGTGTTTCTGGATGTTTAGGATGTAGTTTTTAAAGGTGCATTCCTTATTTGAATTATAGCTTTCCACCCTCAGTTTGTTTTAAAACTGTCCACAAGTGGGTGTGGGACTGTAGAGAGAGGGGTAGAGAACGGTGCAAGCCTAGGAGCTCGGGAGGAGTAGAGGGGGTCTCTCAGCTCTAAGGTGTGGGAGGGGCAGGCAGTGTGTTTCTAACACTGGTTTCAACCACAAGAGCATCATTTGAGGAGTCTACCTTTTTAAATGTCTTGCTTGAGGAGTGCATTTAAATGCTACATTTTTTGTGTTTATATTCAGATGATTAAGTGCCATAATGATAATAGTACACTTTATGAATCTGCACGAGGATCAGCTTAGCTTTAAGCAGAGCCCCTGTAGCAGGTAGGTAGGATCCAACCCAGAACCTCTTGGCTGGGATATGATCTCCCGCTAGACCATCCTGTCCCTTGCTGGAGATCAAAGTTAATGTCTATACTGCAGTGGTTCTCAAACTGTGGGTTGGGAAAGTTTATTGCTAATTTAAAACGCTTGGAAATTGTAATTTGAAGACCGGGGTCACAAGCAAGGAACATCTTCTTCTTTTCAGCAGTGACTCAAATATTTAGAACCACTGATGTAGGCCTACTGACACAGGTGTGTTGCAGATTATCTTTCCTAATGTTACTCCCTCGCCTCTTCCATCTCTGCTTGTTCTCCAGATGCTAGAACTCTCCAAGAACCCTGAAATGTTACAGGAAGTGATTAGCAATCAGAATAGGGCACTCGGAAACGTGCAGCCGAGACAAAGTAATACAAGAGACACCATCTCCGGTGACTTCAATGTCCTTGAGAGGACCGATATGAAAGCACAGGAACAATGTCTCAACACTTCTTCTAAGGTACAAGTTCATAGACAAACTATAGAATTCTCTCTGTCACTCACCAGTTGTTTTTTTTTTTTAAACTGTCTTTTATTGCTCTCATTTCCCAATCCAGATTTGGGAAACCTCATCATCTGGGAATTCCCAGCCAATCAGGACAGAGAGCGAGAAGGCGCTGCCCATCTTCAGTTATACGACAGAACCTCCAATGGACTTGAATGCCACACCCCTATCCGACCCAGCACCCCAGAACCCTGTTACTGAAGGCAAGTAAATAGTGATACTTGACCCAATTACAAAATAATTAATCTTTTCAGTCATCCTTTGTGTGGTACACAAAGCGCTGTCCACACCATAGGTTACCGTTCGTTCGGGCTGTGCACCGATATATTCCACACGTACAATAATATACAAACGCACAAGGCTTAAACACTACCTTTGAATGTATTTGGCCAGCATTGCTAGCGTTCCCCCTGCTGCCAGTTCTCTCCTCCTTTTCTGTGGGAGACAGGTGATTAATCATTGGCCCACACCTGTTCCCAATCCCCAAATCCTGTGAACCACACCTCCAAATGTTCCCTCCCACACACACACAGGGCTAAACCACGCCCACACTCCCACACTATGTATCCCCCCCATCCCATTTTTCTTAATTTCTTTCTCCATTTCATGTGTGTGCGTGTGTCTGTCTACCTGCCCAGGCATGCAGTCTCTGTTGGAGCATGTCACACTCTGTCCAGATCTGATGGAGAACCTCCTGTCTGGACCCCACGTGGGCCGTTTGCTGGCCTGCCTCAGCCAGACCCCGGGCTTAGCAGCACAGGTTGTGTATTGATCCTCAACATGCACATGCTCGCACAAGGAGCAGCACGTACAAATGCACTGAAACGCGTAGTTCTCTTGCTCACACAGATGCTGATGGGACACCCCTTGTGTTCGGGAAACCCTGAGTTTCAGCAGATAATGAGACAACAAATGCCTCTGTTCCTACAACAGGTTGGTCCATTCACCTATTGAAAAGGCCTGTCAATCAAGGTGTATGGGTTTACCTTTGGTCTGTACATTTTAATGTACTTCTACCTTAATGTGCTTACAAGTGGCGGAGCAAGGCTTGTACACTAGTGGGAAGCTACTCTTCCTGCTAACACGGCTGATCCTCAGGTGTTTAAAGACGTTATTAGTCACTGTTGAACTCCAACCCAAACAGCTTTTCAGGTAGATTAGTCTCCCATTAATACTGGTCAATGTTTAGATACAGGACCCAGATATTTTGTCAGCCATGTTGAACCCCAGAGCCATGGAGGCTTTGCTACAGATCCAACAGGGCTTACAGACTCTGGCTTCAGAAGCTCCAGCACTCATACCTGCGTGAGTAATCCTGTAGAACTAACTCTACGTACAATGCTTACTTTGTTTTTACCTCTAGGATGTTATATACACAGCATGTTTACATGAGGTTGCTATTCATTTCATTGACCTGTCCTTGATGCGTCTTTCTCGTAGGACCGAGCTGGGGAGCTTTGGAACAGGTCTCAACTCCACCCCTGACTCCACCCTTAACAATCAATCGGTAAATGATCCTCAAGTTGCCACGGTGACAGAGCAGCAGAAGCGGTTTGTACAACAGATGTTGCAGACATTGGCCAGTCACCAGGTAGGTATTTACAAAAAAGGGCTTATGATAAAGCATTATGTTATGTCATTTGATTTACACAAAGGGTAGACTGAACTCTTTCTTTCTTGTTCGGTCCAGAGTGAAGAGGCTGAGTTCCCCTAGGAACTGGACTAACCATATCTCACACACACCTGAATTTACACATGCATTTACCCTTATTGGTCCCATTTCTTTTTAAGTGTGAAAGGTCAAAAGGTAAATAAACTATTGGGCAGTCTTAGTAATCGCACATGTGGACACACTCCCAATCTACTATACATTAGTCTGCTATGCATTACAGTTTATTGTGACTCTAAGTGAGAATTAAAGAAGTTAATACATTAATATTTTGTGTGTGTTTGCTAATGGAGTTCCCCATCACACAGATGGTTAGCAGTGGAACATCACACTGATTTAACTTGATATTTTCTCCACTTGAGATGGCATGCTAACATTTAATTATACAACTGCCCATACCGTTGTATTTTCCAAACTGTCATTGCGATTCATTTAAGAGATAACCAGTAAATTATGCTTGCTTTACAGGCTTTACTAAACGTTTTGTACAAATAAATTCTCCTATTGTAGTACAATACCCTGAGCACTAGAGGGCAGTGACAAACCAATTATTTTCATTCAGCCACTCATGGCTGGATTCATGTTATACTGTGAAATCACTTTTGAGGTACAACCCAGGTATAAACTACATGATTATTACAGAGGATCAAATGTTACTCGAAGGGCAACAAGCGATTATAAATTTATAATCACATACAAAGGACAACAAATACGATAAGCTACTGAACCAAAAGTGTGCAATATTTTGACCAGTGTCCTGTTCAAATGCATACAAAACCTTCCTATACATTGTTTCACTGCATAACACATAACCTATTCAGAGGACTGCATCATGACAGGGAGCCAGCCAAACGTCAAATGTAATACCAGTAATCTTGGTGCATAAAACTAGCAGCAATCTTTTTTACCTTTAATCCAAAAGATAAGTGGTTCATTCAAGATCAATGTACCAATTGTAAATAACAGCATAAAGCATAAACAACCAGAAAACGCATTTAAAAATAAAAGATAAGAAATAATAATTGTACAATTTAAAATAAAAATATTATTAAAAAAGCAACTTTGGGGAGTCGTGTCCTGCAGTTTGAGTTTATTATTATGGTTGTTCCCTAAGAGTGCCATTCCTGATCTATGTACTGTACTATTAGATTAGCAGTATTATGTGAGACATTTGTCAATTGTCACCATGTGTGAGAAACAAGAGTAGCTAGGGGTTTTGTTTGGATTAGAGGCTCCTGAGATATACAAGTTGGGGTTTGAAGATGACTCATGGAACACAAACAGCTTTACTGTGTGCTGTGCTCATGCAAGCTTAAAGCTCACGGACATCTCTCTTCTGAATAAGCTCATGCATCACAGGTACAGGGGGCTCTCATAGCCTGGGTGGACGTTATTAGCTGCTATTCATTTGCTAAAGTTTCCCAATTTGTTTTCTATATTTTTTTGTATAATTTTTAATTCAAATACAGGGACTGCATAGACTTTTGTTGCCCTTTACTATATGGCCACACACACCATTAAAGTGACTTCATTTTAAAATTACATTTTCAGTTTATGAAAAATTTGAACATTCAAAAATACAATTAATCAATTAACAGATTGAAACTTAATTAAGTTACAGTAATCCGATTACTGGTTAAACACTATGTAGCATTTACAATTTCAAAAGTTAAATTTCAAGATACCTCTTTGGGTTCAGATAACTAGCGATGAGCATTATTTACCATCATTTTGTACATTATTACCCTGTTTACTGCTATTTCACAAATCATATATACTAGTGAAATAATATCATTACAGATAAATCTATTATGGCAATAATCATCACTGATCACAATTACCAGTCTCATTCACAGATAATGGCAACCTGTATTGTTCTGTTGCCGCAGTTACTGTGTCACTGGCATCTTCAAGCTAAGGACGTGCCTCTCGATCTCCGTGGCGATGTCAGGGATGGTCCGCCTGATGTCAAGTGGCAGCACATTGTCCTCTCCAAACGGAGGTTCTAGATCACTGAACTGGGACTTGAGCAGGTCAGCCCTCATAAAATGTCCCCTTCGTGCCACCATTCTCTGGTGGATGAGATCATAGTCGCCATACAGGAAGAGGAAGTAGATGTCAGATATGGTGGGGGGGATGCGGGGTTCCTGGTCGAGACAGCAGGAGAAAGGGAGGGCTTCGGTCCCGTGCAGAAGGATCTGTCTATAGAGGTGCTTCAGGGCAGAGCAGATTACTATAGCATCAGAGCCTGAACACCTCTCTCTGCCGGGGGAAGGCACACAAACACAATAAGGGAGAATAGAGCAGTTTGTACAAAATATATTATTATTTTGAGCAGAGCACGGGAGTGGGAGTTAAATCTCAGTCCTGTTGCTCACAGCTAAGAGGGTGGAGGCAAGGGGGTGACTAAAGAGAAGAATAGACTTTTGAAGGGAAAAGCTCTTTAATGCTATTTAAGTTTCAGTGTGTTTTTGGTTGCTTGCCTATTCCTCTCTCTGTTCCACCCATGTCTTTCTACCCTTCTCGCCCTCCCATCATTATCTACCGCTCTCCAGCAATAAGAATGTGTTGTATGCAACTTATCTGCAAAAGGCTGTGTTTGTGGCGGTGTCTCTAGCTGTTACCCCCTATTGGTGTGTACAGTATGTGTGTTTGGGTGCATGCTGTACAGGGATATAAGAGGATTTGTTGTGTTTGAATATATTCTTACTTCACAATGACATTGTGGAGACTGAGGAGCCAGGAAAACCTGTCCTGTCAAACAGATAAATACATTAATATATGAAAGAGTTAAAAAATATTGATCCTCATGGGCATAATTACAGATTGTAGCATATGTACACCCTAAATATACATTCAGACTGAATGGCCATTTGTCACCACTCCATTAGTCATTATTCCCTGAATGCACAAGGGATCCAGGAGACGGGAACTAGACTCGCCTGAATCCTATACTACAGATGAGGTGTCAAGTTACATCACAGAGACCAGAGCTTACTGTACACTCACCTGGTCTGTGAGTGGTTCGCCACGGGACATTTTCTCAATGTTCTCTTTGCAGTGAAAATCATCCCCTTCATACAATGGCCAGCCCAACTGTAATGTGGACACAGTCAGTGTGAATGTAATCTATTTGCAGATTTGATCCTGGGAGAGAAAAGGTTTTAAAGGTTACCTTTTCAGAGAGGAATGCTCCTAGAGTGCTCCTACAAAGACACGACAGTTATGATTATAATAGCACTATAACTACAATAAAAAAACAACTTATGGTAGATTCAAGAAGCGAATTGATGGTTTATTTAGATTCCTATCCAACGTATACAAAGCAATAAACAATGCTGTGAGGTAAATTGTGAGCGACCCATGCTTTCTGAGGGTGCAACAGGGGGGGACAAGACATATGGCTGCCTATTGTGTATTATGGCCCGTGTGCTTGTCTAGTTGACCTTGTTATATAGAACGGCGTTCTACAACTCTCTCCCTTTATTCCAGCGGGACAGGTGACCAGCTGCATTCCAGCCAGTGAATGTGTATGGTATAAAACCGGTAACACTTCCAGAGAGACATCGTTCTCCCACCATATAGCTCACGCAACATACTTGCCGCAGCCTGAAACTCCCATGATGATGTAAATCATACTACGCGGTTAAGGTCTGGTCTTGAGCATAAATAAATGTGTACAGTCGTTCCGAAGTGCACTACGTCAGAAATAGCATCACCGCGGGTTGTTTTGGTGGGCTACGTAATGACGCAAATACGTCATCACGTACGGAATTAAAGTGACAGTGCACCGCGTCGCGATAATGACGCCAAGATGACACCAAACCTGTCAACAATTATTAGCTAAATAATAATAAAAATGTGTTACGTAAAGCTGATTACCAAATTAAATGAAAATTATTTGAAAACTAGTTATGATGTAAACAACAAAGGTTTTAACAATAAATGTTGCCTAAATAATATTATGTTTCTTAGTAGCCTGATAACAAGTCCTGGAAATAAGATAAATGCATCATAACTTTTCTGTTTCTTACTGGTTTTGGGATTTAACTGGTCAACTGATAAGGATATTTCATAAATCCGTAAATCATCACAGACAGAGAGAGGGAGAGAGAGCGCGAGAGAGCTCCTGTGCCCCTGAGGAAAAACAGTCTATGGGAAAAACCCACAATCTCCCTTTCCTGAGTACAACAGTGAGCAGGAGTCGAATGCGAGCTCTCCGCCCTCCAGCACTCTTGCATCCATCCATCTTCTTCATCCATCCATTCATTCCTATAGGCGTCACAAGCGGCGACGATACCAAATCGAAGGCGCGTTTATGTCCGTTGACATGAGGTGCTGAAATTGAACAGGGAGAAGAATGAAAATGCTTCGGTTTCGTAGCCCCAGCATGCGTTCTCTGGACCAGGAAATCCACTGCACGATTCGTTTACTGGACGACTCCGAGATCTCTTGCAGCATCCAGGTATAGGAGGAGGCAAGCCTGCATGCGCTGTCTTCACCCGCTGCGAAAATATTAGGATTTTACCAGACACACGTAACCTACTGTAGGGGTTTTGGGCGACATAAACACGTGGAAATATCCACACTGTCACATTCTCTTCCATGTGACCGCTTCAGACACGTTATTTAGACTAGAGGAAGGATATTCTGGCTGTGCATTTCATTGTATTAGCCGCGGTCAATTTGGAGCCATTCCGTCAGTTTGTATATCGCTGTGATTTACTGGCTCCAACGTGTGAGGTGGCTGCTGCATGTGCAACTCATGATGAAAACAAGTGTATGTATATGACTAACGTCAGACTAGTATCATGATGCTGTTATGGGTCCAACCAAAGACGTTCATCACCATTAATCAAAACTTTTACAGTTGCTACAGTATTTGGCACCCTTGAAGCCTTTTGCTCCAAGCAAGGCGTGACCCACAAAGAGAGGAGTTAGCAGGATGTTTTAATCATGATGAGGCATGTAGGCGTGATGCAGTTCTGCTGATGAGGACTGCAGTTTGCGATATTGATCCCGATCATTCATCGTCTGGTTGTTTGTATGCAAGCGAATTAATATTTAGTCTCCTTGTGTTTTATGCTAATGCAGAATATGAGAATAATGTTGACAAATATTGTGTTTACATACTATCATACTTTTAATGAGATGTGGTTTTGTAGTTACACCCATTTGCAACCAACCCATCCTTTAAAACTCTAAACTCAATAGAATACAGATAATAATTATTATTAACTGTTCTATGGCTATTTTTGTATTTAATTTTCTAATGATTCAGATAGTCAAGGTGACTGGTAACTAGCTGGAAGGCGTGGTAGGCGGTATCTCTTAAAAAAGTAGTAGTCAAAAAGTGTATGTATACTACAGTATACAAGACCGACAGACCACCAGGGATATCTATCTGGATAAATATCTTCACTAAACACAATTTAAATGATATTCCCATACAGAATATACATATATTTAATACATATATTTAATTGTATGTATATACTATGCATTATCCTGAAGTGATCCAAGCTGACAAGTGCAAAAGTGAGAGAGTCTGTTCGTCTGTCTATTTGCTTAACCCAGCCTTAAGCTATCAGCTGCTGCCAACAAGGCCAAAGATAACCCCTGTATCTGCCTAATTATGACCCCCCCAGGTCATAAATAATATTCTATTATTTTCGGTTCTGTGCTATTCTATTATGTTCTATTCTATTCTACTCTGAACTGCCTGCAGCCAATTCAAAAACACAAACACCACTTCACTTCATGTATCTGACCCTGAGAACAGACCCTCTCGCACACACATGGCTCCATGTCAGACTAACTGCCTGCCTGTGCCTCTACATCCACCCAATCAATGATTTACACCACGCCATTAAGTGCTTAGAGAGGGAACTGGAGAGGGAGAGAGGGGGACAGAGCAAGTGTTTTGCTGCTCGTGTGTGTGTGTTCACCTCTGTGAACACACACACAGAAGTGTGTTCCATTCTGAGTATCTGTCCAAAAACATTCAAGAATGGCCTTTCGCTGGATTTGTGCGCCAGCAGTAGAGATCGTGTGTGTGTGTGTGTGCATGTGCATTGGCGTGCGTCCGCCCGCCCGCGCGTACCTTCGTGCATGTGCATTTACACGTGTGTGTGTGTGTGTGTGTGTGTGTGTGTGTGTATAGTTGTAGCTATATGCATACTCAGGAAATGGACCTTTATGTTTCCAGCTGACTGACTCCTCTATACTTTATTTAATGGCTCTGTGTTCCGGCGTTGCTGCTCCGTCCTACATATTTCATGACATCCTGAGCTCCTCATGCTATACGCTCCTCCACAACAACGCAACTCCTCTTTCCGCTGTCAAGGCCCCAGTGTGTTTGTTTCTCACTTCATTCTTCACTTTTTCCTCTTTCTGAACTTTGCTCTCCGCACTGATGGCTGCTGTGTGTACAGTTGACACAAACATTAGTGGGGAAGTCCATCAGGGAATGTTCTTGCTTTATTTCATCTTTTATTCCGTGTTAAACTTAAATTATGTTTGTCATGGATACTGCGGACTCGGGGTGTCACATTTCACAAATCGCAATTCGGAAAGGTGAACAGTTTGACGGACCCATAACTTTCTTTACAGGAGAAATCCTGACAGGCCTGACAGGTCCTGGGTAATTATACTTTGAGATAATATAAAGTATAAACAGCATTAAAAAAATGTGAATTAAACAACATGTTAGATTCTATTAATATTAAAATTAAAATTAGTATGTCAAGATCAATCCTGTTTCTCCAGTCTCTCCGGCACCGCAAGCTTCATATCACTTATTCCTCTACTAATTCATTCTCTTTTGTCTCTGCCTCTCTTCTCCCTACTTTTACTGTCTTGTTCTTTCTTTTCTCTTTCTCTTTTTCACCCCCAATAATCTTGCCTATTCCCCCCTCTCTCTCTCTCTCTCTGTAGCTCTTGTTCATTCTCTCAATATCTTCCACCTCCCTCGTTCTGCTCTCTCTCCCCCTCCGTCCCCCCACCATCTCGTCCATCTCTCTAGCAGGTCATGTTTAATTAAAGAAGATCAGTGTCCTTCATGAAGCCAAAATCAGTCATTTGTCACTGATGTGCCACATTGTGTGTGTCATGGTTTAAACATAGCTCTCTTGCATGAAAGATTCAAACAAACCTACTGCACTAAAGTTCTGCAATTACAGACTTCCCTGACATTAAACTACACTACTCGGAAAAAGCCCGGAATTACCTAAGATATTTATATGAAATCCTGTACCTCTTTCTCTTCTATTCTATGGAAAAGGTCACCAAATCAGTATGTTTCTGATACAGTCTATATAAAGCTGCGGAGGGAACTTGGCATTGTTTTTCACCGAGTCCACATTTTATTCATTTAGACGTGTGTGTGTGTGTGTGTTTGTGTGTGTGTGTGTATGTGTGTGTGGGTGAGTTTCAATGTGAGTGTATGCGTTGTCTTTCATTTAGGGGATGTTTTACATTTCCATGGTA
Organism: Percopsis transmontana; assembly: GCA_025447815.1. NCBI lineage: Eukaryota > Metazoa > Chordata > Actinopteri > Percopsiformes > Percopsidae > Percopsis > Percopsis transmontana. The sequence continues at coordinate 22,618 of JAOEHI010000161.1, forward strand.
AGTGTTCCACACTCAGGTACCCTGGCTTGATGTGATTGTTCGATTCTGAGGGTCTGTGATTGTTTCAGCTAGCAGGCGTTCCGTGTAGCAGGTTATAAATAGCGTCGCTAGCTATTCTCGTCCTGCTCACTGGCGCCTCTTTGATGCCTCTCCAGTGATGACTAAAGAGAATTAATCCTCCTTCTGACTTCTGCCTGGAACCAATGAAGCTACGAGACAGTGGACAGAGAGTGAGTGAGTGTGTGTGTGTGTGTATGGGGGGGGGGAGTGAAGAGGTGATAAGACTGGAGAAAAATTGTTTATGGGAGGAAATTATCTGACAGCGAGTATTCAACAGGACGAGGGATGTTAGGAAAGGAATGACGGAAGTAAAGAAGGAAGGATGGATGGATGGGAAGGAAGTAGGGATGCATGGATGGAGCGTGAGAAGTGGAGACCAGAGGGTAAAAAGAGGAGAATAAGGAAGAAAAGGGGAAGCCATGCAAACAGAATAGTCTGGGAGTAGAGAGGTTCCAAAAAGTGGAAAGATGAAGGGACAGGGAAGATAGGTGGTAGGGGAGAAGACAAGAGGCCAACTCAAAGTTTCAGACATGACAGAAGAGCTTTAGTTAATTAACTTCATTTTACCCTGGTCTGTGCTACTTTCTCTATTTATTCCCATTGTGGTGGGAGTGTACAATTTATCCGTCCATCTATACGAAGATAGCAAGTTATTTTCTCATCCCAAGACCATAGTGTCACTGTAGATCTGCTGTATAAGTCAGAGAAGTGAAGAGAGGGAAGCAAGAGGACGATGAGACTATTGTTAGTAATAAGACGTGATGAGGCCTGAAGCAGTGGTCTGGTTGAGGCAGACGTACTGTGCTACAGGCTGTGTACTTGTGTGTGTGTGTGTGTGTGTGTGTGTGTGTGTGTGCGCAGTCACACACACTATGTATGTTTTATTTGGTTCTGTTCTGTGATGTTTAAAGAGAATACTATAACAGAATACATGGCTTAATCATTGCTGTTCCACTTGAAAAGCCAGCATCAGTACTTCTCTTTATGTATCCATGGTGGCTAATTCATTATATAACATTATATTATATAACATACAGTGATTGTCCATGCAGCACTTTCGACGCTTAGACGCTAGGTTGTTTGGGACCCCCCATGTTCACAAACGCATACATGTTTGTATACTCTTCCTCCTTCATCCTGTCTTTTCCTCTCCTACCTCTAGTGGGGTACTGGGGTCAGATGCAGAGGGTGAGCATGATGAAGGGTCCAGCACTATACAGTATATTGATATATAGCCTACAGCTTATTAGATGGTGTGTCCAGGCATGACTGCATGTCAAAGACTGTGTGTGTGCGCGCGCGTGTACGTGTTGTGTCATGCTAAGCTAATTGGTTAGTCTCCTTAGCCACTGGGACAAGGTCATATAAGACTGGTGCTCACAGGAGCTGAAAGGATTACCGCTATGATTTATAGGTCGTTTGATTTCTGAAGGCCAACTCTGCAGGTAAAGGGTTTGTCTTTCATTTGTCAAGTAGATTAGATCTTCGAAATACAGTACATTGACTCTCCCTATAGCTAGTTTCGCCGTTCATGACAACTGTACAGGGGGGGAATTTTTATATAACTCATCAGTTGAAATTATATTAAGCCATCAATTTATCCATTCAATATACATAGCTAAGAGTTAGGCGGGAGTCTGACTACTATATTCTCACACGCACGCGCGCGCACACACACACACACACACACACACACACACGCACACACACACACTTAGCTGTATTTAGCTGTACAGATTGTCACATTGATGTGTCTCCATTATACCTCCACGCATGACACATTCCTTCATTTCCACAGGGAGGTGCCGGGGATTACAACAATCCCCCTGATTTAAATTGATATATATGGTGGTGAATGAGGGCAAATAATACCTTTTTAAGTGTCAATTCCCTCACATTTATTCCACGCTTGGCTTTCTGCCTCCCCTCTCTATTTTCCCTTCCTCCCTCCTGTGTGTATGGAGATAGGCTTTTATGTCAGTTTCCCCATCAGAGGATCACAGGAATTAAACGCTCTTTTAATCTCACTGCATTTCACCCAGGCCAATTAGAAACAGTGTCTTGACGTTAATTGCATTAACAAAGATAAGGACCAGTCATAACTGCAATGGAATGTATATTAATTAATAAATAAAAAATAAGAGAATTGTCACACTCAGTAACGGCCCAGTGACAGGGCCCAGCTCTACGTGGCAAAAGCCATAACACAGGATAGGTCCTTTTGTGTTGACAACTTACTGCATAAATTACATCGTACATGTAAACTTATGCTATATACTGTAGTTTTAGTGCCTCAATTTTACTGTAGCAATCCTGTTCCTATGTGTGTTTCAAATAACTAGCTACTGTCTAGCTAACGTCACCGGGTCAACAACCTCAAGTGTGTAAGGCTAAGGAAACCTTGGGACCCAATTGTTGGCCGATGTCCCAAACATCTCCAAGTGGTGATTTCCTTAGTGGTCTAATGCACTATGTAACATAAATCAACAGATGAAAAACATATAGTATAAACAAATACAGTGGCATATGGCTTATATTGACATGTGCTCCACTGTTGCAAAAGCAACTACACAAAATCCATCCATAATTTCCTTTTAAATAAAGAATATGTAGACTTGTACAAATATATATTTAATCTTTTCAATTGATCTCTGGCTGGTGTTTGTTCACCGATAACACACTCACACTCTCACACACACACACACACACACACACACACACACACATACACACACACACATATACAGTACATGAACATACATTCCACTTTGCACCTACTGAGCTGAGGCTTTCTGTCTGTGTGTGTGTGTGTGTGGTCCAGGGAGCACAGCACTTTGCCATCATTAGGTGGGATCATGCAGAGAGCGGATAAAAGAGTTAATTTTTAATGCCCGGCCCTCTGATATAAAATATGCATTCAGCCCTTGTTGGACATGACATGGGCTCTTTATCTTTCACACCATCTCATACTCTGTTCCAATTTTGTCCAACTTTTTTGTTTCTATTCACTCATCATTTTCTTTTCACTTTATGTATCTTTTCACACCCAGTGGGTGTTATGTGTGTATGTATGTGTGCTCGTGTGTGTGCGTGTGTGTGTGTGTGTGCATGTGTATCTGTTCTTATACTATTTACAAAGTGAGGCCTGGAACAAATT
>JAOEHI010000162.1:0-14060 GCA_025447815.1 Percopsis transmontana
ACAGGAAGAATCCTAAGTTAAAGTTTGTTCCACTACCCCTTTCCTGGAATAAGTTATTAAAGACCACTTTATGTTACAGCCAACTGTCTCTGTGAATCGGGCTTCCAAGTCCCCTGGGTTGCTACAATTGCTGATGTTCCATAGCATGCTCTCCATCACATCTGGATTTCACAAATATCTTTTCAAGGTGAGACTGTGGACTTGGCACAAGCAGTTGAGTTGAAAGAAGCAGTCTATGATACACTTGCAGTAAAGCGCACTGACAATGGAGACCTGTACAACAAAGCAAAAACCATATGTGATGCCAATCACATTCAGGAGCCATCTGATGGTCCAAGACACAAACAGAAGAGGATGGATGTGTTAGAATCCTCTTGCGGCCAAAGCACCGAGCTCAGTAGTGCAGAAAATCTGAAAAGGAAATTGTTTTTTCCTTGTCTTGATAGAATGCTTAAAGAGCTTGACCAGCGGTTCTCTGGTGTGGGAGCTAATCTCATAAAAAAGTATCCAGGCCTGCCACCGAGGCTCATTCCTTTCTGAAGAGTTTATAGTCCATATATCCACACACTACAAACTACAGCTAAGATCAGAGGAAATACTTGTAGCCAAACAGTACTTGGCTACAAAATATAAGGCAGGTGCAACCCCTGACATGATTAGTGTATACAGGCTGCTTGACTCTGACCACACCTTAAAACCGTTTTTTCCAGGTGGCACTAAATGTTCCTGTGAGTAGTTGCAGCTGTGAGCAATCCTTTAGTGCCCTCTGACATCTACATACATGGCTACGGGGCACTATAGACCAGGATAGACTTTACCTGGCAGTTCTGTCAATTGAAAAATATGCTGTAGTTGACTTGGATCATGGTGTGGTTTACAAGATTTTCTAAACTCAAATCAAGGAGATACAGCCTGATGCTTTCCCCTCCAAAAGTAGCAACCCAGACACAAGACAGAGACGAACAGCAAGAGTGAAATATAATGGACACCAGGAAAGAGTACAATATGCTGAAGAGACCAAGAAAGACAGACAGACAACAAATAGATGGAGACACCAGGAAAGGGACAGACAGACAACAAATAGTACACTATGATAGAGACACCATGAAAGACAGAGTATGTTATGCATTAACAAAAGTGTAGATACAGGAGTTGTACTGAAATGTTGAAGTGTTCTTCTAAAACCTGCAATTGGTCAATAATGCATTTAGCTGTATTTTGTGCTTGGGGTGCGGTGGGTCGTGTCTGGGTCTCTTCAAGATCTAAAAACGCTCCTGGCTCCGACCGTGTAATGCTGTACTGCGTACTCTGCTACATTAAAATTGGTCATGTGAAATTGGCATCACGCCACACTGAGCATGTGTGGGACAAACGCATGATGATGTGAGGATTACAGTTTGTTATTGTTAGGTTTGCACTGTACACTAACAAAAGTGAATTGAGAAACATGAATGGCTAGATTATACTGTGATAAACCATGTTCAGTGTTAAGTACAGTTTGTACTCTCAAACAATGGCATCACCAGCCCCCAGATTGCCAAACAGGGTGATTAGACTTACACCATCTGATTTACAGATTGACATTATTACATCCTGTAACACTGATGTTGGTTTTCATATGTATTTATCTATTTTGGGTTTATTTTGTTTCTAATTTGTAAATGGAATACAAGTGCGATAGCAAATTTTTAAAAATAACTAGCTTTGTTAAGTTGTTTAACAAAATTATATATTGGGACGTATTGTGAGTGTGGGACAAAAAGTTTGTGCTGTGTTGTCAGTTTTTAACGTGTGCTAGGCTTGTCGTCTTTCCAAAGTACATCCTGGTGCCATCACTTCCCTAGGTACACCTAGGTCCATGCGATTTAAAAGAAAACTGGACTCAGACCAGGCGACCTTCTTCTTTTGCTCCAAGGTCAAGAAATTATGCTGGCATTCCCATTTTAGGCACTTTAAACGGTGACCGGGGGTTAGCATGTGCCCTCTGACCAGTCTGCGCTTACACAGCCCCATACGCAACAGGACGCAATGCACTGTATGTTGCGACACATTCCTCCCATAACCATAATTTTCTAGGACTTGCCACAGTAGCCTTCTGGGAGTATGCCCCAGACTGGATAGCTTTCATTGCTTGTGGAGCATTTGGAGCCACAGTATATCCCAACCCTCCTGACACTGCTACACCAGAACTTTATAGCAAGTTTGGTGACCACATACAAGTTTCCTTAGAGAGATGTAGCTGCCATTAGTTTCACAACAGACATTTGACGTTTGGTTAAAATTTACTAACCCTTTGGTGCCCGTGCCGAACCTTCCATTTTTTTTTTATTGCATGACATAAGTATTTGATACATCAGAAAAGCAGAATATTTGGTACGGAAACCTTTGTTTGCAATTACAGAGATCATACGTTTTCTGTAGTTCTTGACCAGGTTTGCACACTGCAGCAGGGATTTTGGCCCACTCCTTTATACAGACCTTCTCCAGATCCTTCAGGTTTTCGGGCTGTCGCTGGGCAATACGGACTTTCAGCTCCCTCCAAAGATTTTCTATTGGTTTCAGGTCTGGAGACTGGCTAGGCCACTCCAGGACCTTGAGATGATTCTTATGAAGCCATTCCTTAGTTACCCTGGCTGTGTGTTTCGGGTCGTTGTCATGCTTGAAGACCCAGCCACGACCCATCTTCAATGCTCTTACTGAGGGAAGGAGGTTGTTGGCCAAAATCTCGCGATACATGGCCCCATCCATCCTCCCGTCAATACGGTGCAGTTGTCCTGTCCCCTTTGCAGAAAAGCATCCCCAAAGAATGATGTTTCCACCTCCATGCTTCACGGTTGGGATGGTGTTCTTGGGGTTGTACTCATCCTTCTTCCTCCAAACACGGCGAGTGGAGTTTAGACCAAAAGGCTCTATTTTTGTCTCATCAGACCACATGACCTTCTCCCATTCCTCCTCTGGATCATCCAGGTCATCGGCAAACTTCAGACGGGCCTGGACATGCGCTGGCTTGAGCAGGGGGACCTTGTGTGCGCTGCAGGATTGTAATCCATGACGGCGTAGTGGGTTACTAATGATTTTTTTTTTCAGATTGCGGTCCCAGCTCTCTTCAGGCCATTGACCAGGTCCTGTCGTGTAGTTCTGGGCCGATCCCTCACCTTCCTCATGATCATTGATGCCCCACGAGGTGAGATCTTGCATGGAGCCCCAGACCAAGGGACATTGACCGTCATCTTGAACGTCTTCCATTTTCTAATAATTGCGGTACAGTAGTTGCCTTCTCACCAAGCTGCTTGCCTATTGTCCTGTAGCAATACAATTTTAGTCCTTACCCAGCTCTCTGGTCTTGGCCATTGTGGAGAGGTTGGAGTCTGTTTGATAAAGTGTGTGGACAGGTGTCTTTTATACAGGTCAAAAATTCAAACAGGTGCAGTTAATACAGGTAATGAGTGGAGAACAGGAGGGCTTCTTAAAGAAAAACAGGTCCGTGAGAGCCGGAATTCTTACTGGTTGGTAGGTGATCAAATACTTATGTCATGCAAATAAAATGCAAATCAATTATTTCTAAATCATACAATGTGATTTTCTGGATTTTTGTTTTAGATTCCATCTCTCACAGTTGAAGTGTACCTATGATAAAAATTACAGACCTCTACATGCTTTGTAAGTAGGAAAACCTGCAAAATCAGCAGTGTATCAAATACTTGTTCTCCCCACTGTATAGGGATTCTCATGTACCGTTTATCCATGCCACCCTGCCAAGACCTCTTGCCCCCCCTTTGCCACCCCATGTAAAATTTTCTAGATCCGCCACAGTTGATTCAATCGCAACCAAATTTGAAGCTCAAATGCCAAATCCTCCACTTAAGCCATCTCTAATGGTTTGATCAATTTGGCTACATGGGGGCGCTAACGAAACCAATGTAAACAAATGCGTCTTGGAAGCCTACATCTGCACAAGAAGTTGATTGACCAAAGCAAAAATTTTAAGGAATATTACGGCGGGGTTAACAAAGTCATATGATCATGAAACTCAGTATTATGCCCCACGGGTCTAGTTAATGTAGTAAAAGTTTCGTCCAGATTGGTCTAACAGGGTGCGGTACAGTCATCGATTGAACATTGCAACATTAATGTAGCAACAACTACCATTGTGTGATGTGATGTATAGCCATGAGCTTGGTGTCAAAAGATATGTCGCCTCACGGCCTAAAAACTGTGTTTAAGTAATTTTAATTTAATTATTTATATTTCCGGTATTACGTTTTGATGAAAAACCCACTTTTGACATCTCCTCCTAGACCATTTGTCCAAATATCATAATTCTTAGTTTGTTGGACTCTTCAGAGCTTCTTTATTAAAACTTCTTAAAAGAATGGTAAAATTCCTAACGGTGCGGCTGGGAGAGCCTCAAACGTATTGCCTAGATTGCCACCTTGAGTGGAAGTGGGCGTGGCTCCTAAATGCTTAGTCCAATGTGAACGAAACCTGCATATTTAGACTGTATGAAATTTTACATAGGAATAATTTTGATTTGGTTAAACCAGGACAAAGTATAAGACTGCTGGTCAACCAAACAATGCACCTTTATTATGGCCTCATCTCCTAGTAAGTTTCCAAGTACGACCTAATTGTCATTGTAAGAAAGTTTGGCCTCGGAACAATTTTTTTCTAATCCATTAAAAGCATAATCAAAGGCCAATTTAAGAAATTGAATTTGCTACACACTGTTACTTGTTGTAACTTCTTAATCAACGGCTCCATCCTGTGGTTAAATTTTGCAGGACAATCAAAAGCAAAAAGCGCCACAGTTAAAATCAGTTGTGTTCCTGTGTGTGTTCCATCAGCTACCATAATACATTTATTTATAAATCAAATGTGCATTAATCCTGTCTTCAAACACATTTTCAGCAGTTCGGGTGTTCATGCGTTTAGATGCATTTTCTCCCATAAGACATTAATAGTTTCTCTAAACTTTGCTTTGAACAACAACATTGAATAGTAGATAAGGGGAGACCTACATCGGATTTAACTTATTGGTACCAGAGAACGGGGAAGAAGAATACAAGGACTTTTCCAGTGAGTGCGCTTTAGTAAATGGATTGGCTATGTGGCTGCGCAGGATTGGCTATGTGGCTGCGCAGGATTGGCTATGTGGCTGCGCAGGATTGGCTATGTGGCTGCGCAATTCAGCTCAAAATAAAGCATTACTGTAAAAACTAACTTTTTATTGCTTTTGTTATGTAGGCAAAATCGCTAAAGAGGAAGTGATTCTGTGGGTAACTGTCGCTGCCGTGACAGGGCGCCATTTCATTAATAGGCGCTATCCACTGGCTACAGTGCAGCCCGCGGTCTACTTCATAAATGTTTCGGTCTGTCATTCAATCTCAACATGGATAAAAGTATAATAATAAAAATTTTGCGCATGCAGCGTTTGTGAATGAAATTTGGCAGATTGATAAACAATGATCCTATTAGGGGAAATCTCAATTTTCATCATTCAGCAAATACTGACTGCATCAAAGATGTAGCAAAGTATCCATTATTAATATTAAAAAGAGAATATGAAATTAAACACCTTACCTGACCAGAAGCTTCTGAGCATAAGTCATCAACTCCTGTGATTCGTTGTTTACTTGCAATTTGAACAAATATCATTGGCAGATTTCAAGTCAGGTGATGCTAGAACGTGTCGGTTTGTGGTATGGTACTCCTAGCGGTTGCCTAATCAATTTATGAAATGTAATTCTAGTTTTCATATGAAAATGATTGACTTGAAACGACGAAAGATTTGCATTTTCAATCCCCTTCACTTGAATGGCCAGAAAGCTAATGTAGACAGAGCATTCTATCTAGTTTTTAGAACAGTAATAACAAATAAACTGACATGTTCTGACATTGTGGGCAGGCACTGCTCGGATGTGTTAAACACCACTGGTGGCGGTTATTTGGCAAAACTGTAACACCCCAAACGTCACGGGAAATGCTGCAACAAGATCGTGAAATTTTGCAATACGATGCTCATGTTAAAGTGTAACCATCTGTAAGTGCCTGTGTTCTGAACCCCCTGATCGGTTGAAGACGGTTCACTAATATGCAGACTGAAGCAAATAAATTGTGCTACTTGCAAAATCTGGATGTCTTATCAAGCTACCGGAAAATGACCTAGCAGCAAGTTTTCTTTGTATTATCTCCTGTAATTTCTGCAGCTTTTGGGGGAAGAAAAAAAAAAGAACCACTGGAGGTTTAAAAATTTGAGTATAAAGACGACGTGACCTTACCTTGCTAGATCCACCCCGACCAATCATCTTCAGGATGAAGAATTGTTTGTCCTTAATGGTGATGGATTCATTAGTGAAAGCAGGAATGGAACCCTAAAATAGGATATATTCATTTAATAATTTCTGTTGAACAAAATAGATTTCATTAGCTTTTTTCTCATTTTTGACATGCAATACAGAGTAATGTACGTAGATTTCGATCATTAAATACAGTGACAGCGGATTCATATTTCATTCTGAAATTTAGGGTTACAGTCAAGGCTTTTAGGGGTATTTATTGCCCATTTATTGGATTAAACAAGGGATTTCATGCAGATTGGAGGCCTAAAGAAAAATACAGAATCTGTTATTATGCGTGTGGCTACGTGATGGAACCTGCCCAAAATGGGAGGTTTTTAAAAAATTAAACCAGCTATTACAATTTCAGCATTCCCATTTTTAAAAATGAGACAATGTCACATTGCCATTTTAGGAGATAGCAGCAGGAGGTCGCAGAAGCGCTCCTTTGTGCATTTTAACAATACTTTTTTGGTTATTTTTTTCTGATCTGACTGGTCCTTTAAAGTAAACAAGAAAGTCAGTTTAAAACAAGAAAGTCAACAAGAACAGTTTTTTCCCTTGAATAATAAACATAACCATACTTTGATGAGAGGTGTGCAGTGTTTCTGGATGGATACAGCTTGGCGCAGCGATGGACGTAACATGTCATGCTCTCTCTTTACATCAGGAGTGCAATAACTGGGGAGAGGAGACAAATCTGTCTTTCACCTGAATAGTTTTTCCACTCCAAATAGATGGTAAAACATCCCTCTCTATCCCTGATAAACCTCACATTTAATTATGTAAATAATACGCAATATGATATTATAATTTGAAGTAATAGTAGTTAAATTAACATAATCTGACCAAATTTAAATACGTTAACTAGTAATAGTCTAGTCTTTAAAAATGCTAAGAAATGTAACACTATAACCCCGATATGGGGTGATATTTTACACACTATCCCTTTTATAATAAAATCTCTTTTTTGAAATGTACTTTTTTTTTTGCACCGTTTGGAATTAAATTAAAACTATGGAAGCACTCACTTTGCCTAATACAATTCAAGGAACCAAAAATAAGATGATCCATTTTGTAACCAATGGCCATAACAACAAATCCTTTCCTTTTTTCATTAAATTCCAGAAATTTCCCAAGCTTTGGGAACGCAGTGTTACCTATTAGCATAGATGTCCCCATTATTCTTGGGTGTCTGGCAGATCATAAGTGGGTTCAGTCTGGATGGGAGTGGCAGGGAGGGAGTGGCAATTGAATCCAGCAAATGATTGAGAGGCCAAGGGTCAGGAGGTGTAGTGTGCTTTGCCTAGAAAAAGGAGGAATTTTTTTTTGTCTGAAGAAAGCTATCTTTTAAGACTTAGAAGCTGCTTGCATTTATTAACTAACACAGTAGAAAACTTAATTTCAGAGTTTACACTTTCAAACAGATTCAAAGTTAGAAATGCAAGTCACTTTTTAAACTAAATTTTTTTTAGTTCTTCCCTTTTTCATTATTATCCTAATAAAATAACATTTTCTATATAATATGCAAATTGATCATGCTACTATCAATCATTTTCACCCATATATTTTCCTTGCTGTCCAGTGGCGTGTTACATTTGATCTACCTAATGTCGCATATAAAGCTACACCCAGATGCTCTTATTGATCAATACGGTTCTAATGCATCAGTGTGTCCCACTTTAAGGTCTACACCCCAGATATTCTTCTCTCTGTTTTTTCTAGCAGCCAATCAAGACCGTTTTCCAAACCACTGGGTAAAGGCTTCAGTCTGTATGGTTATTTTACTTGCCATACAACTGAATAGAAAAAAAAATCCCCACTAAACTAGACATGGAGCAACAAGCAACACATCAGCTAAATGATCCCATGTTTGATCTCTGGCATGGGCCCACGCATAAGCACCCGTGAGCAAAACGCCCAAACCCTCACTCCTCCCCTACTCCGTGTTACACCACGTCAGTGCCCAGTGTTTTTCTAGGGTAAGTGTGAGAAAGTAATCATCATATTTCACTGCATTTTTGGTAGAAATGTCATAAAACGCTTAATTAATCCAATACTAAAAGTTTTACGAAAACCCCAGAATAATGTGTCAGACCTCTGAAGAGACACGATGCCCAAGAGTAGCTGGAATCTTCCATGTTGGCAAAGGCTCGTTACTAGATGATTTAAGTTGTTCTGCAGTCTTACTAATAGGTATTCCAACAAGAATTTGTGGCTCCTGGCTTCCATTGTCAGTTGAATGACATGGTAGATCTTTATTCTGGAAATCTACAACACAGAAAGGTAATATAATCTCAAATTTTAATGATTCCGGTTGGCATGTCCTTCGGAGTTGTGATAAATTGCCGCAAACTTCAAAATACAGAGCTGAACTCCATGGTTCACATTCAAAATGGGGAATTATGACATGACAAGTCCTACAGGAAATGTGGACTTCCTACCCGAGTCTTTCTCTTCAGCGATTACCAGTTGTTTGCTGCCATCTTTCAGGTTACGTATAGCCAACTCCAGGAGGCTTGCTGGCCTGGCATTTAACGCCTGGGCTTTACGAAGAATTGAAGTTGCTTTGTTCATATTACCTTAATAAAGACAGAGAAAGAAAATAAAAAACATGTGAATTGAAGGAACCAAACAGGATTGCAAATATCAAATTTAGGTACTTCTAACTACTGCATAACCTATGCAAGTCATGCACGACTCACACAAAAGGTCTAATACAATCATCAAAACAATATTTGAATGTCTTTTTTTGCTAGAGAGGCCCATGTGCACTTACAGAGCACAATGGGAAAAGCAGGACCTTTGGTGATTTAATCGCTGTTTAGATGGAATAACCAGAGGTCCTGCTGGTGATTCCATCTAAACAGCGATGGCATCATCCTTTATTACATATGACACCATACCACCTCCATTTAATGCTGGTTAGGTCAATAAATCAGTCCCTCACCAAAATACTGGTCAAAAACTTTAGTCACTTATGAGTGATCGGTGGTATCACAATATACCGGGGTATGTCAAAAATACAGACGCTCCTCTTTCTTAAACTGATATGGAGATGCTGTATTGAGGTAATGTATTGTAGTGCACAGCAGAGTTTCCGTTAGCCGTAATTACCAGTTTTTGCCTGGTAAAATTTGTATTTATTTTTTTTATGTAAAAAGATACAAGCATTACTTGCCGGTCAAAATGTCTGGTAATAATAAATGGGACATTTGTTTTGACAGCCTATTATGCCTACAGTACTACTTCTTTTGTACTACTTTCTCATCTTGTGGACATGGCCATTTCTGTAGGACCATATGCCAAGAGTACTTTGGCATTATCGATCTTTATAACTACGTCTTCTACACACTGTTTCACCTGCACAATGTTGGTGTAATTAACAGATTCACTGAAGTGGTAAATGTTTGAATTTTGGCATTTTTGAGCTTGTACTGTAGTGCCCCTATTGTTGTATCATGATCAATCTTTGCATACTTAATTTACATATAGTCGGCATGTCTTTCCTGATAACATTAAAAATGCTTGAGTAAGCCTCAAATAACATGTATTATGATTCCAAGTCTCCCATTTACATTGCGAAAGCCTTACATATAAAGTGGGTTTTCTCCATGGTTTACCGAAGCCCTTATGTATTCACATAATGACCTGGATGTTATGCTGAGGTGATCCATCAAAGATGGATTACATTGGTTAAGTTCAGCTCAGTCTCATGAGATCGACGTCAAATGGTAGCGCTTGTGCAAAAAAGTCATGTGTCACCGACGAATAGTATTTATCAGATAAATGACGTATAATACTTTCGTCAAAATGTTGACGAATTTCTAGCTAAATACAGCATCCAATTTACGATATGTTGTCAACATGTAGACTTAAACTCAATCATCAACATTTTGATAAATGTTGTAATTGTATCGTACAATATACTGTATTTGTTTTTAATGGGGACGAAAAATTGGTTGCTGATGTACACTGAAGGAACTGTGATTTTGAGGTATTTAATATTCATTCATTTACTTGAGTTCAGGGTGTTTGTGACACAGTTTTCAGTCTCGCATTGAATTATGGCAACTGGCTTCAAAATGTAATCTAATTGCCGGTGGCTGGCCCAGACTTCCCCCTTCCCCAAACACTATTGGCTACACTTCTATGCAATGTAAATTAACATCTGCTTACCTGACTATTGTGACAAGCCCCTCCCTGTTGGCCTTTGTATCTTAAATTATATAAGCAAAAGTTTCATCTGTTCTTGACAGATTTACTTGGTGGAGCATTACAATGCGAAGCTACACGTATTTCTCCCTTGTGCGCACATTGTATGATTAATAAACATGTTTTTTGATTTTCACCTTCAATCACAGACTGGTCTTAGTTTGTCTGTGGTAAATTTTTACCATCAACAGAAATATTTGTCTAAATTGACATTTTTTGTCTGCTTCATGATTAAATCATTACAGCACACATGCTGACACTCCAATTTTGATATGCAGATATTTATTGAATCTAAATTCAATAAAAACTTTACCATTTTGAAGAAAGGAATTACGTCATTTACTACTGTACATATGTCCTTTTCATGAAATTGATTTAAAATTTTTATCCTTCCTTTAAAGATTTTTTATGTTTTACTTATTTCTAACAGAAAAAAAAAAAACACTTATAAAGCTGCTATACTATTTTTTTTTTGTGCACTTGAACATTGTGACCAGACTGACATAATGTCAGCTAAAACACTTAAAAATGTTTCAAACCATCTGTACAAAGGGTTTGCTATGCTGACCAGAATTAGACCGATATGAAAATGTTTATTGTGATAACATTCTGGTCATATTGCCCAGCCCTATCTTCGACTATTGATTCTAAGACACTAATGTGTTAACATCTGTGTATCTGCTTCCTACCCGTTTGTCATCAATAAACCTTGACCACCCAGAACCAACTCCTTTGTACATCTACTCGACTGCATGCTAATATACCAGTTGAAATACCTCCGTAGTGAAACCAATGCCACTAACACTGGCAGAATAAATATTGAAACGACGTTATTGTTCAGCGCTAGGGCAGCAACAATTAATCGACTACAGTTGTCTAGTCTTTGTTGTTGTTTGGGGTCAGGACAGACTAGTGGTTAGGGTGGTTGGCTACCAGCAAAAAGGTCACAAATGCAATCTGCTAAATGACCAAACTGTAGTTATACTGAGCTTCTGCAACATAAATATTGGACTATTTTAGTAATGTATTATTGAATTGTATTAGTTTATTATACCTTGAGAGGCTTCAAACTGGGCATGTGCAATGTGGATAAAGGCAAAGCCTTTACAATTGGATCCTGCAACTATGAAGTGGTCTTGGGCTTCATCTGGGTCTTCAATGCTATATATAAAATAAAAATAAAAATTAATTTGAAATTACACTCATTCACACATTTGATATAATGCTAGACAAGTGGTTCCCAAACTTCTCAACCATGGCACCCCTTTAAAAAGGTTGTTTCCCCAAGGCACCCCAACACAAAAAAAGAACAAGGAATGTTTGCATAACATTTGAGTTGAGTATATTGAGTTAACATAAAGTTTAGACTTGGTCACATAATGAACAAAATAAAAAAAAAATATTTTAAAAGGCCAAATTGATTCTAAATTGCTAAGCAATTCTTTAATCTTTTCTTGAAAATGTTAAATAACTTGGGAATGCTAAAAGGAGTGCACAAGTGCTTTGCTTTTGAGAGCCAAGTCTTTAGATGCAGGGGGAGATTTACAAGTGTGAAGCGCAGGTCTTGCTCTACTGACATGCAGTGCCACCTTTTGCTCTTCATGTAGGTCAAGGATGAGAAGGCCAGCTTACAGAGATAAGATGTAGTGAAGGGTAACAGGACACTGATGGCACAGTCTGACAGATTTTGATATTAATGTGCTGATGTCTCCAAATTTCAATTTCAAAGTGCAGTCCACCCCAAGATCTGCCAGTTCCTCTTGCGCTTTGATTGGTAGCGGTTAATGATAAATTGAGTTGATTACGGATCCAATCGTGGTCGTTTGTTTGTTAGGAAATATTAGTCATATTTCCAGTGTATTCAGATGAGCTGTTATTTCTTTCAGTAGAGCTGCTGTTTTGTGCGCTGGGTAATTCGCTACTAATGGAAACATATTTATATTCTTGCTTGCTACTCTCAGAAAGGTTCAATAGATTTAGAGTGATTATCAACATCTCTCACGCTGGCAGTGCCCACTAATGTCTGTGGAATCAATCTGCATCGCAAATTTAGGACTTTTGTGCAATTTCTCAGGTAGAACCTGTTCAATATCAGATGAAATGTCATCAATGCAACGTTTGATTGTGTTGTCAGACAGTGGGACCTTGTATCTTATTTCTTTAGCGGGATCTGCCCCAATCATAACGTTTACAATGCATTTATGAGTCCCAGCAAAGCAACTGCTTTCATTTCAGGAAAGAAAAAAATGCTATGAGGAAATGGAGGACCCTCGCAGGAAAGGAAGACCTTTTTTCCAGTTTTTATTCAAATTGAAGCAATGGTGTCAAGCCAAGAGGTCTGACAGACCCAAAGCCACGACAGGACCAGATTCTGAACCAGGTTTCTGAGAGTTAAAAGCTTGTGTGATAGGTGGCTCATAGGACAACAGCTTCAAGCACAGCTTGAGTAAGTAAGCAAGTCTCAGTTTCATCTGTGAAGAAGACTTCGAGCTGCAGGTTTGACAGGTCGAGTGGCAGTAAGAAAGCCATTGCCAAATAAAATATAAGAGGCTAAATAATATAAGAAAAAAAGAGGCTTGCCTGGTCAATGAAGCACTGCCAGTGAGCTACCAAGGGCTGGAAGAAGATCCTATGGGCCGATGAATTAAAATGTGAAATCTTTGGTTCTTCACGCAGGTTTTTGTATGCCGTAATTAGGGGAAAGGACAAATCCTCTATGTTTGACACCATCTGTCAAATATGGAGGAGGAAGCTTAATAGTTTTTTTTTCTGGATCCAGAGTCGGCAACTTGTGAATGAGTGGCACCCTGAACCAAAACTGCTATCCCAGCATTTTGCAGCGCCATGCAATAGCCTCTAGTATACCCCTATAGTTGGTCAGGGGTTCATCCTTCAGCAAGATAATGACACAAAACAACCTCCTGGCTATGTCAGAACTACCTTAGAAAGGCTTCAAATCATGAAAAACTGTAAAAAAAAGTCAAAAATAATAAAAACAATAAATGTATTAAATTTGAATTTATTAAATTATTTTTCAAAATGGCTATGCATCTTCAATATACACTACCAGTCAATATGTTGGACCCCCCTGGTTATTTAAGAGTTAAAAAAAAGTTTTTTACTAATGTGTACATTGTAGAGAAGACATCAAAACTATGAAATGTACATAGTAACAAAATATTTTTTTAGATAGATAATTAGAATATCATCAAAAAGTTGGGTTATTTCAGTAATTACATTCAAAAAGTGAAACTTGTATAATGTATACATTCATTCCACACAGACTGATATACAAGTGTTTATTCCTTTTAAATTTTGATGATTATAACTGACAACTAATGAAAACCCCCAAATTCAGTATTTGAATATTGTGAAAAGGTTCAATATTGAAGATACCTGGTGCCACACTAATCAGCTAATTAACTCAAAAGGTCTTTAAATGGTCTCAGTCTAGTTCTGTAGGCTACACAATCATGGGGAAGACTGCTGACTTGACAGCTGTCCAAAAGA
>JAOEHI010000164.1:0-14057 GCA_025447815.1 Percopsis transmontana
CCAAGTCCTGTTGGAAAATGAAATCTACATCTCCATAAAGTTGGTCAGCAGCAGGAAGCATGAAGTGCTCTAAAACTCTATACGACGCTCTATAGTGCCACCAAGCTTTTGGCACTAGACAACCAAGATCACATTAGTTTACTACAGATTTTATAAGCATTCCATTACTGTACGTGGCGTGATGCAATATGTAGTCTACATAATACTTAAAGAAATCGCATCACCTACTGCAAGAAATGCAGACCTTAATTTTGAATATAATGGCTTTATTAATTTAGTTTTCTCAACTAAAAGTCATGATATGAACCCAATTGGCTTCCACAAATGCCTATAAAATGGTCACTAGATGGCATGGCATGTTCTTAAGGTTCCTTTACTGCAATCAGTTCAATGTCAGTTAATTCAGGATTAAAGGCTTTAGACTATGCACAATTACAGAGAGGTAGTAACCTATCCAAGAAATGTGTGTTTATTAGCTCAAACTGAAAAATGTCTACTTGTTTTAGGTTAATCAGAGAAAACATTTATTAAATAACTGCAGCACTTTAAGGTTACAGGTTGTAATTTGTAAACCGCTCTAACTGAGCGTTTGGTGAAATGGTCAATTTAATTCAACAAAGACATTAGCTCTAGCCTATTTACATAGAAAACAGAACCAGAACGGTCAATCCTACAATGGGCAGAGTCCAGTACAAGTCCGGTGAGCATGTCATAATTAAGTAACAGACAGTAGGCCTACAGGCTACTTGTATCCATTTCCCTTTAGGGGTTGATAGCTATTTGCACCCTATACAAAATAGAAGTAGATAACAAAACAAGTTTTTTATCATTAAAAATTATACTGTGAATTTAGGATTAGGCTTGTACTTTTCTAGCTTTATACTCTTATAATCTTTTTGATCATAATTACTACTGCACAATGCACAACAACACGATGCTAAAATCATTGTATATGCAAACTACTTGCCAATAAATCTGATTGTAATTTATAAATTTCATGTTTGTCTTCTGTTACTAGAATGCACATTTATATATATACACAGTATATACAGCCATGGAAAAAATCAAGAGACCACTGCATACCCTTGTAAATATAATAATATAAATATAAATATCTAAAATGTAAAAACAGTGATAATTAAATAATAAAAAAAATATAAATATAAATGTAATTGTATATAGATATAATATTTTTTTTCAAATGGGCAGTGGTCTCTTAATTTTTTCCATGGCTGTATATACAGTATATAGCCATTGATAGAATAAGATCTACGACATCATGTGCTCAGCTTGCACTAACGCAATTCAAGGTCTTACACAGGGTTCGTTTCTCAAAATTTTGACGTTCTTCTCAGGTGTGGAGGATAGGTGTGGATGTAACAACCTTACATTATCATTTAAGTCGTATGTTCTTTCTTTGGCCCAAATTGATACATTTCTGGAAAGGATACTTTGATTGTATGTCTGCCGCTCTTAAAAGGACCATTGAACCCTGTGCATTACTTGCTGTTTTTGTGACTCCAGAAAATCCAGTGTCTTTCAATAAGGTAAAGTTCTCATTCATAGCATTCAATTCGATGTCTCACTATGGGATATGGAGACTCCCGTATTGCAAGACAAGCTTATCTCAGCAACCACCGGCACTCAGGTAGCAATGCTCTGCTCCAGCGATGGCCCTGTGCTCAGCACTGCACATGCCACGCTGGGCGCAGAGACGTCAAGTCTATAATACCGAACAAAGGTGAGAGGTGAAGACCAGCACGCCGCTGCACAAATGTCCTGGATTGAAAGCCCTTTAAAGAGGGCCCAGGATGTAGCAAGGCCGCGAGTGGAGTGGGCCCGCGCCCGCAGGCTCTGTGGGGCCAGCAAACCCTGACACGTGTAGGCTAGAGCAATGGACTCCACCACCCAATTAGAGAGACGTTGCTTTGTCACAGGCTTGCCTCTGTGGGGGCTAGCCCGTGATACAAAAAGCTGGTCAGTCCTTCGAAAACTCTTAGTCCTGTCCATGTAAATGTGCAGAGCACGGACTGGACACAGCGCATGTAACCGCCGCTCCTCTGAGGATGAGAAAGGCGGGAAAGCGAGCGCCAAAAGGTCAATGGGAGAGCATGAACCGACCACCTTGGGCACAAAGGCGGGATTAGGTCTCAATAACACTCTGACATGCCCTGGGGCAAACTGACTGCATGATGGATGCACGGAGAGTGTATGCATATCGCCAACCCGTTTCGCAGACGCCAAAGCCAGCAGCAGCACTGTCTTCAAAGACGGATGCTTTAGGTCAACCTCCTCCAGTGGTTCAAAAGGAGAGCTAACAAGCCCATCCAACACCACTGCCAGGTCCCAAGGGGGGGCCAACGGCTTAGAAACAGGGAGCAGCCGACGTGCCCCTTTCATTGAAGGGCAAACCAAAGGATGTTGGCCAGCCGTTTTTTCCCTCAAACCCCACATGACAGGCTGAAATCGCAAGTACACTTTTATGGTGGAGAAGGCCTTATGTTTGTCAATCAAGTCCTGCAAGAATGTCAAAATTGCCCCAACAGGGCACTGAAAAGAGACATGTCCCTCCCTGAGACACCACTGCACCCTCCACTTACAGTCATATAGTGATCTGGTGGAGGAGGCCCTGGCACTCTGAATGGTGTTAATCACATTCTGAGGGAGCCCCACTGTGTTCAAATTGTACCACTCACGGGCCAGGCCCATAGCGCCAGGCGCTCTGGGTGTGTGTGAAAGATTGTCCCCTCCGCCTGGGACAGCATGTCCCCTCCGCCTGGGACAGCATGTCCCTGCGTAGTGGGAGTTGCCATGGCTGTCCGCACAGGAGTAGATATATCTCTGCCGGCCAGTGTGGAGCTATTAGAATCATCCTGCTCTGGTGCTCCCTCACCCTGGATAGAGTGGGGGGTATCAGAGCCAGAGGGGGAAACGCGTACAGCAGAACCGACGGCCACGCGTGCGCAAGCGCGTCCACGCCGAGAGGAGCGCCTAGATCTTGTATTGAGAAAAACAGCGGAAATTGCGCATTGTCTTTCGATGCGAACAGGTCCACCTCGGCCCGACCGTAACGCGACCACAGCTGCCTCACAATGGCTCTGGGTGCAGAGCCCAGTTGCCGTACAGCGGAGCGCCCCTGGACAACAGATCCGCGCCTCGGTTCAGAGCCCCGGGGATATGTGTCGCTCTCAGAGACAGGAGGCGCCTGCTGCTCCACAGTATCAATCCGCGTGCCAGCGTGTGTGATTGACGGGAACGCAAACCCCCCTGACGGTTCATATATGCTACCGTTGTCGTGTTGTGTTCTCACCAACACATGGTGTCCGGTGAGAAACGGCGAGAAGCGCCTCAGGGCGAGAAACACTGCCAATTTATGTGACAGCGCCGGAGACTTTCGCTCCATACGCCTCTCACAGACCGGCCCTCCTGTGTCCCCCCTAGCCTGAAAGGCTCGCGTCCATGGTGACCACCTTCCGTGCCAGTACGGTGCCAATGGGTACCCCCTGCGCTAAGAAAGCTGGATGTTGCCAGCGGCGCAGCGCCATTATGCATTCCGCGGCGATCGTTACCCTTCGTGCGCCATGACGCACGGGGTCCAGCCTGAGGGAAGCCACCCAGCGCTGGAAATCCCTCATAAACCGGTGACCTAGCCGGACCACCAGGATGGCTGCTGCCATCAGGCCCAGTAATCTCAGACATATCCTGAAAGCAACGGACCTGCGTATGCGAAAATGTGTGAGACAGGACCTGAAAACCTTCACCCTCTCCGCCGACAGGTGGGCCGTGAAGGACACTGAGTCCAGAGATAGTCCCAAAAATATTGTATTCTGTACCGGGAAAAGCACACTCTTCTCTGTGTTTATTACAAAACACAGATTGGTCAGATTTTGTATGAGGATGTGCGTTTGCGTCGCAGACTCCTGTTCTGACTGTGCCTGCATCACACTTCCGAACAGAGAAGGTGGAGCTGGTGAACGGGGAACGTCCAGCTCCATCGTTGGCGAGGGCAGGTCGGTTGTCAAACCGCCCTCTTTTTCTTCCTAGCCTGCCTAAAAGCGGCCTGGGCCGGCTGTCCCCCGCAGGGGCTTTCCTGGGCCAGCTCCCTCTCGCCCAATGCCGAGGTGGGGCAGCTGAGGCGGGCTGGGGATTTGACCGCTTGGGGATTCTAAACTGAGCCGGACGTACGACCGCTTGAGCGAAAGACTGGCGCGGGGCCACAGGCGGGGGCGGCTCGGCTTTACGAGGGAGGCAGAGCTGAAGAGCTTCGTCTTCCTTTTTCTTCGCCTCACACCTCTGCTGCATTTAGGCCAGAGCAGTGCCGAAGACTCCGTCAGGGACGATAGGCATGTCTAAAATATCCTCTTTTTCCCTGTCGGACAGGTTGGTCAGGTTGAGCCATCTAGCCCTTTCCTGTAGAACCATCATCCCCATAGATTTACCTGTGGCTGGGACTGCACAACGCTGCACGCGGAGGCACATGTCCGTGATCACAGTAATCTCTTCCCACACAGCCGGCTCAGGCTTGGTGGCCATGTCCTCACACAGCTCCGCTTGGTACGCAGTGAGCATGGAGAGACATTAAGGGCTCTTACCGCTAAAGCTGCCGCTTTATATGCCCTCTCGGTCATGGCAGACTGGAAACGGTCTGCCTTCGAAGGTAGTGTGGGATTCCGTGAGGAAGCCGCAGTCACCCGCGGGTGGAGGTGGGCCGCAACCAACGGTTCCATCGGTGGCATGTGGAGCATGCCCAGCTTTTCCATGCCCTCAAAATCCAGGGAGGAAGCTCCCTGAATTGGGCTCTTACCGCTGAACAGGCGGTCTTTCCACGAAGAGGATACCTCCTCTAGCAGTTCAGGAAAAACTGGGAGTAGCTGTTTTGCAGCCCTCCTAGCCTGGGGTAATTTCTTCCCTTCGTAACGTGATCTAATAGACTCAATTACGACTGCAGGCCACGGGACGTTCAGCCTGGATTCCGCGCGTTTGCACACGTCCTGCATATCCATTCTGGGAGCAGGGGAAGCTGGTATGCTCCCGTCCTTGTCCCCGAAGGCAGACACAGCATCAGCCTTGGCTGCCTGGGCGGAGGCGATGAACATTTTGAACTCGTCCTCGTCATCCTCTGATATGAGGAGCTCCGACGAGTCCTCATCCTCGTCCTCGTAGTCCAGCTCGAGAATATCCTCCGCGAGCGGGGCCGCCGTACTCAGTTCCAGCTGTGAGCCCGAGCTGGTACCGGCGCACGGTGCGGCGCCCGTGTCAGGCACCTCATTGCCGGCCGGCAATTCCGTGTTGGACAGGTAAGGGTCCTTCCCCGACAAGCTAGCTTGGCGCGCTAGCCGTCGGCGAAGGCTCTTAATCGTAAAACAGGCACAGTGCCTGTTTGAACCAGGGGCTTCAACGGCCAGCCGGGCGTGTTCCAGCCCGAGGCAACACGAGCAGACCTGGTGTGTGTCCTTGCTCGAAATTTTGTTCCCACATTGGCAAAGCCGAGCCCCTGGGTCTTCGTGTCCCTTGGTGTGAGGGACGTTAGAAATCATCTTCGTTAGCTGGAGTGCTAAACGAGGAGATATCGCGCATTAGCTGGTGTGCTAACACGCAGAATTACCTAACCGTGAACAGTCAGGCGGGTAACGCTCCAGTCTGTGGTGAGACTGAAGAGTCAAAGCAGCTAGCGCCCGGCGACGGAGAAGTAAGATAGGATAGCTCCGGTCTGTGGACAGTTTAGCTAGCTAGCCTGCACGACAGAGAGATATGCTTTAAAGCGAGAAGAGGTTTTAGAATGGTGTCCGCGTCGTAGCGCAAGCTATTTAAAGATGGATGGACCCACCTGACGCAGACACTTGATCACCAGCCAATCAGGATTGGCGTAATGAGATAAATGCTTCTGAGGAATACGCAGGGAGGCGTATCCCATAGTGAGACATCGAAACGAATGCTATGAATGAGAACCTCAAAACTGACAACAGTGCCAAAAGTCACGTGACTTTGTGTTTCGAATGTCATGGTCGCCATTGAGGTTCGTGGTTGTAAGTGACGATTCACAAATGTGTAATTTAATTTCACAAGCTTGTATTGTGGTATGTAAAATGCATTATGCTTGCAACATTTATTAAAACATTTGTTAAATTTGTTATATTCTTACACATCACAAGCTTGCTTGAGGGCTGTTTCACAAAAGCCGAATTTAGAAATCCAGGATAAGAGAAAAAGCTAGGCTTGATCTAGTGTGATCAGTGCATCCGGGCTTTATCAGTTTCACAAAGGCCAAAGCAGGCTCAGGAGGAGTGACTATGTCAAGCCAGGTTTAAGTAATTCAGATAAATGCGCATGATCAAATTGAAATTATGAGGAATTGAAGCACATCATACTCATTGTAATTATTTACATTTACAGCATTTAGCAGACACTTTTATCCAAAGCGACTTACAATTAGTACATTTGTCGACAGTTGAACTGGTTAACCACCAGTTTTTCCAAACACATAACATTCTTCCTGAATAAGCGCAGCATCATGTAACAAGGTTACTTTACCTATGCATTTGCAGAACATTACTCGAAAGTTATCATTCGCTCCACAAACAGTCAATTGCAATAATCCAAAGTTATCATTCACTCTTCAAACAGTAAGTAAGCTAATTGCTAAACTGCAAAGTGCTGCAAAGTGTAGACCTATATCCTTTTAATGCCAAATAAACACTTCTGATGGGGTGGCAAATAGTGGCTTTGCTAAGATTTTCAGCATCTCCTACTGCATATAGGAACATACCACTAGCGAAAAACCTGAGCCCAATACAGATCATTTGTCAAGGCATGGCTCCGTGCGGTGCAGTGCTGAATTTTGGGACCCAGCAGTCTGCACAGGTAGCGGATGCTATCACAGAAAAGCAGAATCGCTCATGCAGGTAATTGTCGGGGAAAGCCAACGGGTCGGAACTGTCCCGAAACACTCTTTCCCCTCTGAAAGCCCTTCTCAATATAAGTGCTTCATCATCTATGTCATCCAAAAATGGGCACGCCATTATAAAGGGCGAAACATGTGTAAAAATGCCCACATGGATAATTATAAAGTGCATAGGGCCTAATGGTCGGCTATCATCATAATGTTAAAATAATAATAGTACTTGACTGAATACCAATATGTATCTGCGGTATTTTAGTTCAGGCTGATTAAATATTACAAACACATAGATAAGAAAACGGAATAACTGAAAAAAAACACATTGGTTTCTGATCGGCGTGACCGCTGACTCAATAGATAAGGCGCCAGGATCAACTAAGCCTGGCTGTTAGCCTGGTCTGGAGCAGGCTAGCTGCAAAGAATAAATCACCATGAAACCGAGTCGCGTCTTAATTCAGACACGATATCTGGAAAATCCCGTCTTAATCCACTATCTTGGTTTTGTGAAACAGCCCTCAGATCACAAGGAGAGTCTATGTGTTGCAGTGAGGTGAGGAGTGCCGCAACGTGGGTGTGACGGGGCGTTTCAAAACAAAGTAGGTTGAGAGTAGTAAAGCCACCCATAAATGCAATAATAACTGCTCAGGGATAGGGGCTGACTCGCACTGCATGGTTCCAAAGGCCACCTGGGTAACTAACAACTAACTAACAGCTCTGTCGTTGAACAGCTTTATTTGCTGTCGCCTGTTCACTGTTGACTGTTGACTGTTTACTGTTTCTAAAGTGACAATATTGTTAAGATATTTAGACATCATTAAGACGGACTTCTAAGCAGGACTTTGGATTTAAAGGCATGGCTTTTTTTCTGGATCCTGGTTAATATTTGACGAATGCCTACTTTCTAATTCCTTAAACATCAAACGGAACAGGAATAGTACTGCGTTAAATCAATGAGGGGAGAGGAGAAAACCCAGGGATCAATTGCCATGGCAATGACTGCTCTGTTTAGGGGAAAGTGGGGGCAGAAAGCGACCGAATCCGCACAGAAGACACCGGCGGCGGCGGTCCAGCTAAGCCATGAAAATGAAGATGATGAGGATGAAAATTTTCAAATCAGCCGGGATCCAATCCGCAGAAACTCCCGTTTCTACCGCTCAATGAGAAAGAAGAGGCTGGCCTCATCTGAACAGTCTGAAAGTAAAAAAAACAACAACACAATTTTGTACAAATACGTATTTGTGTAGGCTATATTCTATGCTTATCATATTGGTAAATGTTATTGTTTGGTCTTTGACTGTGAGGAGACTCAAGGTAAACAGCCTTGGGCGCATGCAAATCCGCTTTACAGTATTTACTCAAAACATTACTGCCAAACCATTGTTTTTTTAAATCTATTTCAACATTGAGATTAGCCTCTGGTCTGCTAGGAATGCAGTTATTTGTAAGCTTAGGCTATGGCATCTCTATGTATCCTATTAGTGGTGTTGGACTCCTATACTAGTTCTTGTTACATAATCTATATTCAAAAGCATGCCTGGGGGTAGTATTGTTCTTCTATGCTGGGTTAGGCATTGTTTCAGCTGAAACTGAGACCTGTCAGTTGTCTTAACTCAAAGTAAAAGTAACCTGATGAACAGGTTCTTTAATCTGAACCAGCCATGGCAATGGGAAAGTCTTGCGCTTTAGCCACCAGCCTTAACATTTCAGCCAATAGTAAGCATTATGGTAATGTAATGATTGATAAAGGTAGTATAATCATGTTCAGGCAGGACATTTGGGATTCTAAATGTGGCTTATAATTCTTTTCACTACTTCAGTGTTTCTAAAAGATATATGATCAGAAACTGGTTGATAAGACAATAGTAAATTGTTATCTCTTAAAAGAATGTATATCTAAGGTTTGTCTGATACTGTCTCAATATCAATACCTGTCTAATGCTTTTACAAATGCAGCATATTCATTGCAAAGTCACATGATGTTCTGAGTGAGACTTTGCCCAACCCTATGGGATAGGCCTACAGTAATGGGTGGTACCCAAGGGATTCTTTTATATTTAACAAGGCAGACATCAACCACCCTAGTTAAACAGGAAACATTAGAAATTATATAATAAAGCAAACAGGGCTATTGTAAAACATATCGTGCATGCCTAGATGACCGCAATTCACAGTGTTTAGTAGGGGAGTTTCCTGATAGGCACTGAAATCAGTGTCAAAAAGTAAATTATGAGCGATTATAACTTTTGATAATGTTAATAATTATTTGCAGATTTAGTTTATAACATTATTTTATTTATAATTCAGCAACCAGGAGATCATACTCGTGTGTGTGTGTGTGTGTGTGTGTGTTCTCTTGTAATCATCTTAAAAGAATGGAGAGACAGCTTTCATGAAAGGCCCCAAAAGCAATGTCCAAAACCCAACAGTTTCTATTTATTCATTCTGCTAATCTGCTAGGAACACATCTCCCTGTCCAACCATGACCTGCATTTTCTAATGCAGGTCATTCTACTATTAATAAACTCTCAAAATGATTACTATTTGCTGGTCTGTGTTGAATGTGCAGTGCACTTTGCATGTATGTATGTTGCTCTGCATATTTGCATAATTGTCGAAGAAAATTTGCTTTTTTACTATGCCAGTGTGGTTTCTAATCTTTATTTCTCTTCTTGCCCTACCCCTACCCAAAGCTCATTCATCACCAATGACAGGAGTCTCCTCCTTTGCTCCTAAATCCCCCAAAACACCCCTGTTACCCATGGCCAAAAGGTAAGCTTCACTACATTGACTGGTCAACTCTAGCCACAAGGGAACACAGCTCCTAGCTTACTTACACGACAGAGGAACATGCAAACATTGATATGGAGATAAGGCTTTTACAAGGAACTCTGCCCTTGTGTGTGTGCGGGGCCTTTCATAATTACAATGCATTCATGCCCTCAGATTTCCAAATTTTATTGTTTTACAACCTGGAATTGAAGTAGGTTTATTTTAATGTCTAAAATGTATGTTTAAACTTTAAATGTTAGCAAAGTGGAAAATAAAATAAAAATTGTTTAAAAAAAAAAACATGAATATGCTGGTGAAGTCTTCACTTGAAGATCTACACTAATGTTTGGAAGGCCCGGGCTGCCTAGAGGCTATCCACCATAACCATGTGAGCGGGTGAGGAGGGTTTTTAGTCAGTGAAGCAATCAAGAGTCCAAAGGTCACTCTCAAAGAGTAGATTCTTTACAGCACACATTTCAAAATGTTGGGCTGATTAACACCTCCTTTCACACAATATACAAAATAAACAATGTGCACAACATTACTAGGTAAGCACTAGGACACTGTCGGGTTCAGGGTGGTTTGCCTTCCAGGATTACAATGATCTTTAACACAGAGCCAAACCTATGCTGGAGTGTTTTAAAACAATTTAAAAATTTAAAAATACCAAATTTGGAATTTTGGTTTTGAATGTCTAAGGGGCATGCCCCTCCCACACCTGTGTGCTGAATAATTGCTCACACTGAGGGGCAGCCTGTTTTGTTTTTTTTAGTGTGACTGATTGTTGGGTTGAAGTTGGGTTGAAGTTGAGCTGTGCTCAGCAAACTTCACCATCATAAAGAAGGTGTCTTTGGTCCCACCCAAACAGTTGGGATTAAACTGGCATAGAATAGTCGGGGAGATTTGAATCAAGAAGTCGTGGAGAGTCAAAGTAATAGGGGCTTTAAATAGACTATAAAGACAGACTGGTGTTTGAGGTAAATTGTCTGTTTCCTATATCACACCTGTTGGGCAGGAGAAGTGACACCTTCCTAATAATTGGCTTTCCACCTTAATTCGGAATTCGGTAGAAATGCGTTCAATATGAGTTTGGTATGACTTCTATTTTTCTCTCATTGCATATTATTCTATTATAATGCATGTCAACTGCAAGCCTTTCTTACATGCATGAAAACTTAATGGAGGAAATATTTTACAATGTTAATCAATCATCTTTTCTCCCACAAATGCCCCTCCCACACCTATGTGCTGAAAAACTGCTCACACTGAGTGGCAGCCGGTTTTGTTTTTACTGTGGCTGATTGTTGGGTTGAAGTTGGGAGGAGATATGCTCACATCACACACATCGCCCATTGGACATGCTTATATGTTGCTTGTATGTACATATGACAGCAGTTGCAACATAGGATCACCTGCCTTCAACCCAAGAGGAGGTCTAATTATAGTTATCTAAATGTCTGATTTGTATAGTCCCTTTAATGTCCATCAATGCCTAATCTGTAAGGAGAAACAACTGTCAACTGTGGCTTGGTAAGTGTGTTATAGTTTGTGTTTTCTTGTAGCTCAACACAGCTAAACCACTCTGCGTTGCCAAGCAATTGTGAGCTGAGAAGCCCTGTGGATGGGAAAGGGTGGAATGGTGGGAAAGGAGAAGGAGGAGGAGGAGGAGGAGAGAGGGCTATGGGAACACCTCCTGCCTCTGATGACAAATGTAGAGGTAATGCAGGCAAAAACCTCACCTACCGGACGCACGCCATCCACAGCCAAGATATGGAGAGGCTATCGGAGCACACAGCTACAGCTTGCAACATACGAGGGGAAACTAGGAGCATGCAACAGCCCAGGTCTGATACAGTAGACCCAGAAGCCATAAAACTCAGGTAAGGGTGCAATAAATTAAATAGACAATAGCAACTTTCTTTCTTTATAAATGCTGGGTTTATGCATTTTGATGCCTTGTGTTGTGTAAATCTATCTGCATTTGTGTATCTTTCTATCTGCATATTCATCATCTTTCTATTTCTATCTATCTATGCATCTATCTATGTAGGACGGTCAGCGATGAAAGGATACCTCAGGTGAAGATAGAACCAATCTGTCATAGCCTCAAGATAGTCCAAAATATTGGTAAGCAGGGTAAAGCTAACATCTATCTATATGCTAGCCTGTGCCCACACCACCACTCCGCCCACACCTTTTGCTATAAAATCAGTTGTTCGTGCTTATGTATGGGCTTATGCATGCATACCAATCATAGCCAACACGTTATTATAACCTTTGTGAATATGACGTGTCAAGGTTAAGTTGATTAAATATTAACATTGACCTTATGTAGTGACTCTGTTTAGCGTACACAGCAAAATACCTATTTGGATAGTGGTTTACTGTTTTGCAGTAGGCCAGGATCGACAAATACTGACATCAACTTAAATCCTCAAGTGAGACTCTCTATCTACATAGTTTATATAAGTGCCCGTACAACTATACACCCACATAAGCAAGCCCCACAATGTAACTGAGGAAGATTATGTAACTCTCTCTCGAAGTTCAAAGTCACATTGCCTCTCTTTTGAAAAAGGCACGCGCGCACACACACACACACACACACACACACACACACACAGTGATTTACTGAAAGCTAATTTCTTACTGATTATTTTACATCTTTCCTACCTCTTAGAAGACAAATTCCACCACACCACAGGGCTATTAACTCTTAACTTAAATAATGTTTACATAGGACAAATTCCTATGTAAGTCCTACATCTAGGATGACACAGGTTTTGTGAGTAATGCCTGACTCAAAATGAAATTCTAAATGACAAACAAATTGATTATTTTTTCGGAATACTGACATTTGCAACAATGACATTTAAAAATTAAAAACGTTGAGTGTTGAAATGCTTAAAATGACTGAAATGTTAAAATATTCAGAAAAATAGAATTGTCACATTACAAATTCAGGAAATCCTTCACTTTGCTGCATACGTCTAGCCTTTCTCTACCAGGAGTATCGTGACACCTCCAAGCAGCAGGAAGTTGAGCTACGACGGCAGCGCGATGGCCGCACAACCAGCTCTATGATGGAATCTAGCCTCCCAGGGTCAGGAGGGACGTCCCCGCCAGCCTTACAGCTTCAGCTGAGGAACAGTGCACAGACGCTGAGCTTGTGGCAGAACCTGGAGGCCGTGCAGAAGAGTGGTCTCCTTACGCATCTACCTCAGAGAGAAATCATTATGCAAGAGGTGAGATGGACCGAGTGACTGGATGGTGGAGCTGTAGCAGTGAAGTAGGGCTAAGACATATTCAAAGTGACAAGTTCAAGTGGTCTACAAGCAGGTTAGTCTCGCAGGGCCAGATGTGACTACAATAAGAAAACCTTTCCCAGTCTTTGCACATTTAACATCTGTAGTAGAACATACAACACCAGTGACCGGTGGTTTTGCTTACATGCCAATTGCTGTCTATAATGGAGGAGGGAGAAGGTTTTTTTAATGCAAAGCGAATTCCAGCTGCATATGCTGGTCGCAGTAGGGGAATGGATGAGGTTTAACATTATGTTTGGTACACCAGAAACAATTGCTGGACAGAAGAGGTTTATACCGTGCCGCTGCTTTATGGACTTGTTCATGGAGGCTTGTTCATACTGTTGCCTAATGGTGACTTAGGCGGCTAAATCACTTTATCTGTTTGTCTGGGTGTGATAGTACATTTAGTACTTTTCCAGCCAGTCCAGGCATATTCATTACAGTATATAATCGTCATTGTTTTTCTAGGCTATGTTTGAGCTGGTTACATCAGAGGCATCCTACTACAAGAGTCTGGAGGTTTTAGAGACTCACTTCCTACGTAACCCTATTTTAGTCAACACCCTCAGCCAATCTGATATGCACTTCCTGTTCTCCAACATTGAAGAAGTTATGAAAGCCAGTGAAAGGTAACACCGAATTTTGGTTAGTCTTTAAGTATGCTTCAATTCTTTGCATTTTAATGATACTTGCTCTGCTAATAAAATCAAGCAAAAACTTTTTTAAGTTAATTTCCCTGGATGATGGTGTCTTGAAATTCCTAGATTCCTGATGGACCTGGAGAACCGAATAGAGCAATCCATCCAGATATCTGATGTGTGTGACATCGTACACCATCATGCTGTAGAGCACTTCCATGTTTTCATCACGTATGTCATCAATCAGGTGTACCAGGAGACGAATTATCGCCGTATATTGTGGGTACCCCTCTTCCATCTGACTATGGACTATGGACTATGTAAATGTCATGCCAGATAATAGACGTGTGGTGGTGCTAGAAATTTTGGATCATTTTGATCAGTAGATGAATGAAAAAGTATATCCTTTTGTGTGTTATCTGTTTTATTGGGTTCTCTTTATTT
>JAOEHI010000165.1:0-14056 GCA_025447815.1 Percopsis transmontana
GGCAGTTCTGAAGGCGAAAGGGGGTCAAACACAGTATTAGTATGGTGTTCCTAATAATCCTTTAGGTGAGTGTACATACACCAGTATAGATTTTGCAATACCATTTCCACCGTGGCACATTGAATTAGTGACCAGGATTGCTTTACATGACGAGGGCAGTCTCGTCACGGGGGCGGCCCCTGTAAAGCAGCGTGGGGCTGCCTGCATATTGTCATGTGAAAACTGACTGATCAATGCAGCAGTGGGTCTGTCATCAGGGACAATTATTTTCTTATTTCTGTGCAAGCATTTGCTTGTAATGATACTGACGGGACGAATGCTAACACTACAGTATAGCTATGTCATTTTATATCGGGGTAACGGTACATATCACAATACAGTATTTTTTTTTTCAACTAAGAAATGGTCTATCTATAAAATAACCATCTGTTGATGTCTATATTTGCCTAATACAGCTAATTAAATACCGTTAGGATTCGATCATAAAAGACCATTATGTTCACTGATACAATATTTATAGATGACTTTACAAACAAAGTGGAAATTCTGTTGTTAATGCAGTAGCAGACAGTGCTATAGGTGCATATGCATTCATCATTTTGAAGTTATGTTGTGAGATTATTAGATGATTCTTACCTAATGCGAATTCCCATTGTTCATTTCCTAGTGATCTCTCAGGCACCACTTCCAGATCCAGCATTGGCAGTAGTGGGTGCTGTTCACCTTTCCTCAAGACACAATGGGACCCTTTGAAGGGACCCTCTAGAGCACCGATTCTACTTGTCACTAAAGCTTTCTCACAATTATATCAGACAGCCATCTTAATTTATAGACGCAGAAAGTGTGATGTTGATTTTTAAGAACAATGCCTTTTTCATATGGGGATTGTAAAATGCTTCGAAATCGGTGTCCCTGCTTTACAAAAGATCGCAAATAAATAATAAATTTAATTTCGCGAAATAAAGAGGAAAGGTCCCTGGCAATGTAATGTATTAAGTGTTACAGCGACCAGTGGACCAGTTAGTCAAAAGTCAAGAATGACAGCTTGAATATGCAGCTTACGCAACTTGCGAGCAAACAAACTTACAAGTCACAGTCAAGTTGAGAACAGTAACGTTATGTGTTCAGTATCTGTATTTTAAAACCGATGACAAATCTTTGACTGGTAAATTCTAGATAGAGAAAGTAACGTAAGTGATGCACTTTCTTTCAGATTTATAATAACGAGTTACATTATTATATTATTTACCTAAATATAACATAACCTGTTACGCTTAAATCGCGTATGCTGTGTTAAAACGAACAATAAACCCAATCCACTAACGCGAAACACAAGGTCAGAATAATTTAAAAACTATGTAAATTCACCACATAGCCTTTGCATCCGTTACTCTTACCAGTGCTAGCAAACGCTGTCTGCTGGTTATGAAAGATTAGTTCCCTTATAACTGTTACTTGGTTTAGCTATGGTCAATGTTAGCTAATGGCTAGCTACAGTTCATATATTGGTATGTCGCTACACATATAACTAACCAATGGACAGAAAAATCCCACTATTTGGGATGAATACAACAAAATATATTGCGTTCCGATGTTGCACGACGTAAACAAAGAGATCTCGCCGAGGCGTTTGCTGTCTGCTGTCTTTTTTTCCCGAAGATTCAATCTCTGAAGCTAGCTCCTGTGCAGGTGCGAAAACTTAAAACCTGTGCGATGTGACGCGTCACTTGTTAGTCATAATCCCTTCAGTCAATACATGTCCACGGGTTGCTTTCTTAGATCAAATGCTTCTTCAGTGTCAATAATAGAAAGTGCAACACAGTGTCCAAACAACAGCAACTTCCAGCTTCAACAACAGACAGTATTATCAGCTGATAATTCAACTTCCTGTTTGGGACACAGGGCTCAGGCAGGCTGCTGGTGGACGTGCTGACGTACTGTCAGCTGACCATCTTGAAGCAGCAAGAGGAATTTTAAATAGAAGGACCAAAAGTCAAGATATCCCCAGGAAAAAAATACCAGTGGCTACAAAGAGACATATCTTTAGGAGGTCGTAGGAGTTTCAGCAGGGACACAGGGACGTGGGAAGTGGGGTGCTGTGGGTGCTGCAGCACCTCCTACTTTTGACGGGCTGTAACTGCAATGCAAAGTCGTTTATTAAAAAAAATAAAAGCAATAAAATATAGTATTTTTGTTTGTTTGTTTTGTTTGTTTATCAAAGGGTTTGCAATGGTAGACAAATGTTTTATATATTTTGCCGTCTAACATCATACAAAATGTTATTTAGATATGATTAAATAGTGACCAAGATCTTAAATCTGCTAACTAGTACATTTAAGAGTGAAATACAACTACTTAAATAAATGTAGTGATAAATGTAGTTAAAAAAAAAGTGTGAGACACTTTTTTTATATTATAGTTTAAAATTTCTCCAGGAGGAGCATACCCCATACCCCCTTAGTAATTACATAATTTCAACACAAATATCACTCCAAGCTAAACATTTCAGCACCCACAAGTGAAAATGTCTTCCGGTGCCCCTGAGTTTCAGTCATTTAAGCTGAAGGAATGTTCACGTTGACTTCCTCTACTAGGCTAGGACTCTAAAGAAACTGTACATTTTGTGTCATCAGATTTCATGAAATGTGTATGAAACTTGTGGCCTTCATTTCTTCACATTTTCTACCCTAAATTCTGATGTTGTTTTATCATTGACAATATACCCTATGGCCATTTTTTAATGCATTGTTTTTAATTCTTGCGAAATGCATCTTTTGCTGTAGCCATTCACAGGCTTTTCTGGTAGCTGTCGTGCTGCTAAGTATGTTACCAGTGACTGCAAATGTTAAAGGGAAGCATTTCCAGCACCGCACACAATGTGGCAGTATGTGACCATTCTTATATCCTCAGCCCATTCACGCGAGAGCTCCTTCTTAACCAGGATTTCCACCATGGATGTATTATAAGAGCTTTCCACCGCAGTATCTTACATACGTACAAGAAAACACAACTTGGCACATGAGAAATTCATTACACAAAGGCTTAATGTTGATCCATTTGTTTGGGCCCAGCAAAGCAAGAGGCTATGGTTTGGAGATGTTTAATATTTAATTTATTGATGTTTTGTGATCTATTTGTATTGAGAAAATAAATAAAATTATACAATTATTTTACCAGTGTAGTGTGCATATAAACAGATAATATCACGTATTAGTCCCTGTAATTTAAATCACCTGGTTAAGTGGACAAGCAGAAGGAAAACCTGGCAGGACTTTTACTTTCTGAAGTCGGACTTACCCACCTCTGCTTGTACTGACTACTCATCATATGTTCACTTTCAGGGGGGTGGGAGAGGGGAGAGGGGTGGAGTTTATGTGGACCCTGCTTAATTCCCCTGGTGGTTGAAATCAGCATTACACAAACAATTATGTACGTATTGGTTTGAAAATCAAATAGTATGTGCTGCTCCTGTACCTGAGTGCTGAGCGCCCCCCCACAGTGGTCCAAATGTCAAACCATTCTTCACCTTGCTCCTTTCACCCACATGCACTTTCATGCACAGTTGTATTTCAAACATAAACAGTGAGCTGGGGTGGAATGGAGGTGACACTGGGGTTGTGGGAGCACTACAGAGCAACCGAAGTCTCTCTAATAACTATTACTTGCAGATTCATGCTCATCAGTTGTGAATGCCATGTTTTATTGAAAGATTATTCATGTCAGTAGTAACAATAGGAGACCTTATCTGCGAAAGGTCATTTTTTCCCCCTCCAGGTAACGAGGGACCCCAAGACCCCACCTAAACTTCTTAGTGCTTACCAGTGTGGCCCTAAACCAGGCCTGGTGCTGACTAAAGTCTTGTTGTGAACTGTAAAGTGTTCAGTTAGACATCATTGAAATGGACTCAGAGGCCCTGCTGAGGAAGGATGAACCCTTCCTGCTTGCCTAGACCAGAGACACTGAGGCTTAATGACCAGATGTCATTCTGAGGATGATCTGGAAAAGCTAATGAGGGAAGGGGAGGTTAGCAAAGGAAGACTGTATTTCCCAGGAGGAGAACCAGGGAGGGCAGAAGGTGCAGGAGCAGAGTTACAATTTATATTAGAATTCAGTCAAATATTTGAAATGCATTTCTTATAGCACACATACCAAAACAATCGCATGATAATACAACTATACAGTAATTATACAATACATTACTATTATGTAGGTAGTGAAGTTGGCCCCATTTACAACATTATATAATATTGTTTTTATATACTGTAAATGTCAAGTTTAACATGTCTACAGACTTTCTTACATTGTCCACCAACTTCCAGACTTTCAATCTGGGTGAAATAAAAACAACTGTCTGAGTTCTTGAAAAGATGACATTTTATAGATAGTACAGAGTTTTAACAAAACATTGTTGCCATGGTTAAACTTTCTTCAAAATTGGCAATTTCACAGACTTCACAAGTAAGAAAAGCTGGAGGCCTTTTTTGAACATTTTAATTTTCTTCTTAAAACAACTGTAGTAACCGTTGAATTTAATGATTGTAATACATGCTGAAAATTAACAAATCGTCTAGTTGTACAATATAAAACATTATTGTTATAAACTTGAGTCAAAAACACCTGTACCAGATAATACAAGTAATTAAATGAAATAAAATAATAATATTAAAAAGAACACAAAAAAAGCAACAAAATCGTTGTTTTGTAATCCTTGGTTTACGCAAATTTACATAACTACTGCTGCTACAACAAACCCATAACAAAGTGAAATGGATGTACATAGAGAGAATGAGAATTATTAAAAAAGTAAACATCATGACTTTACACAAACAAAATGAAAAAAAGTTACCGTTGTATTACTATAGTGCTGTACCGGATAGGGAATAGCATTCAGACGGCATTTGGACATGTACTACACTACGATGAGAAGCCTCTGGATTCATAGCTAGATCAATAGACAGATGTTAACCACATGGGACCTAATCAGTGCTCACGTCTAAATGACACACTGTTAGCCAATCAGAGCTTTTGGGTCATTTTGACTAGATGGAAACAACAACAGTAGCAAACTGCTAAAGAGATGTCCCCTCTGTTTCCTGCACAATAGCTGAGAACCCATATCCACGTAAACGCTTGTATAAAACATTTGGCCTTAAAGCTAAAAATTCCAGTTTAAAACATTGTAAAGCGAGTGCTATTTGGGTGATTAGTTGATAGAGGGAACAAATACAACAAAATTGATAAGCCTGTATAGGTTTTCATGCATAAAGGGCACACATTGTTGCAGACTACACTGACTGACTTTGTGCAAAACCCCCTGGAAGACAAAGGTTGTTTGGATCAATCTGTTTTAATTCCCCCACCCCCCATATTTTGAAACCGTAACCATACATTGTAACGCTCTCTGTCTGTCTCTACCTGCCTTTAAATGAATGCAACCTAACCTGTTTACGGTGCATCAGGGTTTCAGGATGTAAAGGGCATTCTTTATTTCCCCCTGTCACACATGTATGGTATTTAGTAAATGTATAATTGCTTTTGCCCATATCTATTATATTTGCTCTTTTCTTTTTTGTTAGATTCAACCAATTACCATCTCATATGGTCTGTTAACTGAATTGGCTATTTATATGCAATATTAAGTGTTTTCTACACGCAGAACATCATATCCTCAGAAAGTTTAAAGAAAAACATGTTAAGAATAAATACAATTCCATAGTTCATTTTTGTAGCTGATTGTCTTGAAAGTAAATTGACCAAATGTGAAGCCCCACCCCCCACCCCTTATTAGCGTAACTTGTGTTCCAGATCAGTGTTGGCCATGTTTGAGCCAGGGCTGCGGTTCTGCTGTCGTCTGGACTGGAGAGAGAGAGAGGATGGAGATGGAGGATAGAGGGGAGGAGAGAAAGGCAATAGGTGGGAAAGTTAAGCACAGATTTTCAATTGAAAGATTTTTTAAATTATGATTTATAGTAAAAAAAAAAAAACGTAATAATAAATAGAGAAAAAGATGTGTAACCTTAAAAGATAAGCTAACAGTGATGTAAACTTTTTTAAAGGCTTCCTCCACTGATTTTGTCTCTGCTTTGAAATGCTTCAACCACAAATGCACTTCCTTGCATTTCCACTAGGGGGATTCAAAAAGCTTCATAATTACTGTATGTGCCTCAACTGAAACTGAAAAGAACTTTTCAGTAATATGTTGATCATTTAGTTAATTGATATTTTAGTCAAGGGAGCAGAACAACAACAAGAGGTGTTGACATGCAGCTCATCTGACATGGAAAGTAAATAAACATGCACACACATACAAACAAGTGCACTAATATATCGAGAGAGAGAGAGAGAGAGAGAGAGAGAGAGAGAGAGAGAGAGAGAGAGAGAGAGAGAGAGAGGGAGAGGGAGAGAGAGACAGGGTAAAAGAAGGGACTGACAGAATGGAAGGACAGGGAGATTAACAGAGGTCAAAAGGAGAGAATGAAAAAGAGTTGGGAGGGAAAAGAAATGAGAATGAAGGAGGTAAAGAGAGAGCAACAGAGAGAGAGAGAGGGGGGGGTTGCTTCGTCTTTTAGACTGTATGTGACATCTCGGCAAAACAGTTCTGCAGCAAACACACACACACACACACCCAGATTGCACACAGATTGCACGTCACGGTACTAAGTTTGACTCCTTGCAGCCTGCCTGACTCCAGTGTGCGTCTGTCCTTTTGAAGAGGGCTCACTAACTTACAAAGCCACAAAATCGCTATAATTATCAAATCAACTGCTATCATTCATGCGTGGTTACTCGATAATCATTTCATTGAATGTGGGGTTGACAATTCAACCAGATCTGGATTATCCCACATGCATGTGTGTGTGTGTGTGTGTGTGTGTGTGTGTGTGTGTGTGTGTGTTAGTGAGATGGTGTTTATTGAGTTCCTAGCTATCCTCTTACAAAGCCAATCGAATCTGCTTTTAAACCTTATTAATTAAATAATTCCTGTTAAATATCAAATGATATTACAACAAAGTATCTGGAACCTAAAAGGGGAGTTAGAGCATAAACGTAGAGGGTTGTTTAAGTGTGTTGCACATGGAGAGCCTCAGTGTTCTGCTTTTCTAGAAGGGCGTGGTCCGTGGTAATGATAAGGGCTGGAGAGCCTTTTCTCTATTGATCCACACACACACACACACACACACACACACACACACACACACACACACACACACACACAGCATCCTGATGGGATACCAAGAGCTGCTAACCACAACTCAATACAATACTGGAGAAGTGTGTGTGAGTGTGTGTGTCTTTGTGTGTCTGAGTGTGTGTGCGTAGTCTGTTAGTGCACACGTAATATATATATATATATATATATATAAATAAATGAGTGTGTACTGTATATGGCTGTAGTGTGTGTGTGTGCATGTGTGCGTATTATTGCATTCACCGTAATGTGTGTGTCAAGTCAAGGCCGAGGTTCTGATGGTGATCAATACTAATGATATATTAATGTTTTCAGTGGCAGCACATCATTCATCACCTAATATCTTCTGCAGTGTGTGTGTGTGTGTGTGTGCGTGTGTGTGCGTGTGCGTGTGGTTGTCTGCATGTGTGTGGTAGAGTTAAAAGGAACATTTCGTCTCCATAGATTACTTCTCTATCCATCACTGTGACAGGGACCAACTGACCTCTAAAGGCAGGCCTGTTTGCACATCAACCAGAAA
Source organism: Percopsis transmontana (assembly GCA_025447815.1). Taxonomy (NCBI): domain Eukaryota; kingdom Metazoa; phylum Chordata; class Actinopteri; order Percopsiformes; family Percopsidae; genus Percopsis; species Percopsis transmontana. The sequence continues at coordinate 7,710 of JAOEHI010000165.1, forward strand.
ATGGTTTAAGTAGCAAGTAAGAAAATACATCTGTGTGATTCATAAAGCTTGAATAATATTATAATATCTAGTGTTGTGTGTTGTGTAATAATGGTCACAAAACTGACAAGAAAACTTCTGTGCTCCATTTAACAACTAAACAACAGAACAATATTTATGCAGCCCTCTTGGCCTTCCAATATAAATGTGAATGTATTGATCCACTATTTTTATATGCCCAGAGAAAGGTTAGTGTTTGTAAAACAAACACTATATTGTCTAGCAAATTAAACAAAACCTATTCTGTTCCATTAAATATACAAGTAGCACACTCCTCTTTAAACCATATTATAAAACAAGCAGACATTCACGCAGATGAAGTACCTTCCTTCCTGTCTGTCTGTGCCTGTCTGTCTTTGTACATGTCTGTCTACCTGCCTTTCTGCCCACCTCTCTAACTGACTGCCTGCTCATCTGATCCCTCTGTTGTGGCGTTCGTTTGGGCTGAGAGAGGGAGAGAAAGAGAGGGAGAGAGAGTGAGAGGCAGAGAGAGAGAGAATTGGTGGAGTCACAAGTCTAAACCACAGCTATGCAGCAGTCGGTCTGTCAGTCACGCCCCACAGCAGATCCACAGCACACCAGCAGGACAGACCTCCAATGTTCTCCCTATAATTTTACCATGTAAGCGATATTTTCCCATATGTTTAGGCATGTTTTTATATTGTTTCATGTAATAATAAAAATAATGACTATGTTTACCTCAATCGATAAAAGAGAATGTGGATAATTTAAATGGTTTATACATAATGAGGCTATGGTGTGTTTAAAGAAACAATAGTGTTAAACTAATAAATGTAGTTATTTAAAGAGCTTCATAGGAGAAACATGAGACCAGAGAGATACAATAATACTTTTAATGATTGCATTTATTTCTCTTCCTTTATTTTTACTTTTAATGATTCCATTTATTTCTCTCTCTTCTTAATTTTTTTGTTCTTTGTCAGTCTCTCTCTCTCTCCCTGTGATCTTTTACTTGATCTGTTTTCATCCCTCTCTCCCGTTCTTCAAGGCCATGTGCTGCCAAGCTGCAGTAGATCTGTGTGTGAGTGCGTGTGTGAGTTTTTTTACATAGTAAGCTGTGTGTCAAAGCTGTCACAAGACAACTTTATTTCCCTCAATCGTTTTCAGCGTATTGTTATTGTAATTCGGTCCTTAGTAATGTTAAAGTCATAATACATTTTTGTTAAATCCTCGACGCTGTAGTTCCTTACCTCAACTCTTCCTAAAAAACACATTATTTAATTTAGGCTATATCTCAAGTTTTAATCTCAAACATAAATATATCTTAAATTAAATGCTACAGAAATCTAACTCTGCAACTAGCGTAACAAGAGATCTGGTTCCGGCCCACGAAAAATGTATTATTTTTTACCGGACATCCCCGTGAGGGTTTTGATATTGGATATTGAGGTAAGGAAACTATAGGGTCATGGGTTTCACAGTTCTGTTCAGTGCCGTGTTTATTCTCTAAAATGTAGAACTATATTTTTTAACATATAATTTTTAATTTTCAAAATGCACTGAAATAAAAAAAAATAAAAAAGTATCTCTCAGTCGCTTAGCATAACATAGCAGTCATGGTAGAGACATGTATCTGAACAGTAACAACACAGTACATGCACATGCTAGAGAAAACTAAATTCATTAAAATATGTACACCCTTGTACACACACACACACACACACACACACACACACACATATGTTTATATCAATATAAACACAGGGCAACACATACATAAACACAGGCTGGTATACAGTGTATGCCACAAACATGCATGCAAGTATCCACACATAACTACACACATGCCCACACAGACACACGGGGTGGTTTAGTGCATGACAGTGTGGTAGATAGTGAGAAGTAAAGGACACAGACCCTGTTCTGTTCTGCTGGCTGTCTGTGTGTGTCATCAGTCCCAGATTTTAGAAACCACAGGGTCCTAAAAAATAAAATATTTGGGGTTCATTCTTAGGCAGGATGCCACTGGTCTCCCCAAAGCCTTGCTGGAAAAGTTAGTTGTCTGAAGTAATTAATCTTAGTCTTAAATCTTGCAGTATAAAAACATATAAGTGTCAATGCCCATGTGTTATAATGCAATGATCACTTTTCATGTAATGAAATGAGTCACAGTTTTCAATTCTGGCCTTGATACCAAAAATAAACACAAAACGTTTAAATTTTGATCTGTGGTATAAAGACGACAAACTACTTTCCCTTCTTAGGCTTTTGGAACACCTGACAAAATGTATTCAGTCATTCAATAAGTCATGTCAAATCAAATATTCAATTAGAAGTATGGTCAAACTGATCATGCACTAAACCTACAGTCAAACCATTTAAATTGTGTATGAAAACACACAAACACACAACACATTCTAAGCCACCCTAAACTTTTAAGCATAGAATATCCTGTTAAAAATCTGTCACCATTGTTTTATAATCACAATAAACATTATTTACATACTTTTTTCTGGATTTAATTCATGGCATATTCACAGACTGTACCACAAACGTATGATAAAGAAACACATAACTACTTAACACATAACTAATTATTTGAATTATAACAAGGTAAAAGTTAAGGAAAAATCCAAATGGATATTCAGCCATGAGACAACATTGGTAAATCAACAACAACGTTCTCTGATTCATTCATATGCAGGGAACATGAAGTATTCAGACTTACTGTCTGACTCAAGGACTTCAGAATTCCTGAGGTTAACCTTAGTCTATATTTTATCTCAGCCAGATCAGCAGTTTCATGCCTGGTTTTAATCTTACATCTGTACTCTTGTCTAAACTGGGTGAAGGAAAGTCTAGTGGTTAGGGTGGGCAACTCCCAGCCTTAAGGTCCTGGGTTTAATCCCTGACATGCCTGGCCTACCTGTGAACATTCTTGAGCAAGATGCCTAACTCCTTACCTGCTCCTTAATACCTGTACTTGTAGCTACTCACTGTAAGTCGCTTTGGATAAAAGCGTCTGCTAAATGACCTCAACTGTATATCCAAAGGCTACTGGTTTTGTTTTTTGGCCAACAATAAACAGAATGAGTAGGAATTAGATGTAAATATTCTTGTTTATTGCTCTGGTAGCAACATTAAAGCTACTGACCAATCAGAACCCATGAAGGTTCAATACCAGTCAATTTACCAATGCTCTCCAATCGGTGAATATCCACTATGTTTTCAACCTCAGAGCTGTAGTATCTCTCTAAGTCTAAGTTAGATCGTCTCAATAATTAGCATTTTCACCAATCAGATGGTTCGTAAACCCCAGGTCACATGTATGCTTTGTCCTAGTCCTGTGATCTGTGTCATTGTCCCCTCACCTCTAAATCCTCCCTGTGCGATCGGTCTCTGTCTTCAAAGTCCCTAGTTCGACGTCGGGCCTCTTCAAACGCTGCCTGGGCCAGTGCATCTTCCTGCTACACACAGACAAAGACACACACAGAGGGCATGAGTGTGTGTGTGTGTGTGTGTGTGTGTGCGTGCGTGTGTTTGTGTGAGTGTTGGTGCATGCAGATCACTATTTCACCTGAGTACAAGCTGTCATTGTGTGTGTGTGTGTGTGTGTGTGTGTGGGGGGGGGGGGGTTACCTGTGCCCTCTCGTCATCGTACTCTAGGCAGCCCATCCCGTCCAATCGCTGGAGGTCAATCCATCCCCTCCAGATCACACACACTCCATTCAGTATCATAGGGGCCTTTAAATAGACCTGACCCAGCCAACAGACAGTGGGAGAGATAGAGAGAGACAGAGAGAGAGAGGGGAAAAAAGAGCGATTGCAATCAAGCAACTAAATAAAAAGAGGGTAAATGCATACGTAGTGAATTGTCTTCTGTAGGGATATTCCATTTATTTCTGAAAACAGGTTATATGATATGATAGTATTCATGTTTCTCAAAGCTACAATATTTAATTTTCAGTTTATTGTATATTATTTAAGCAATCAGCTTTGCCCAGTCAGAAAAGCTGCATGTCAAATATGAGCTAATTTGCATTTGGCCTGTCACAATGAGTGTTGTTTTTTGTGGTTAGAGTGTGGCTTGTTGGCTCAAGAACCGATCTTTAAGACATAGTAGTGCTCTGACATTCAGTAAGTTGTTGTTTTCAAAAGAAAAGCCACATAATGAATGTATCTTCAACATCAAGCTCTATAACATCTTTGTGACAGATATTTAACAACCTCAAGATTTGAAGGCTGCTTTCACAATAAATAGCAATGAGATTAAACAATTGTTTTTCTTTTGTATTTGTCCTCATTCGTCATTCATTTTAATAAGGTTGGTTGGGATGGCAACCTAATACCCTTTAGTTTGACTGGACCCTCTTTACTGAAAACCAGGTGATTGGGTATTGCCAGCCAGAATTGAGCAAACACCTTAGTCATCATACACACATGTAATTACCATGTTTTGGTAAAAACAATGATTTACACATGGTTACAACAGTGTCATACATGTTTAGGCTCCCTTTTTACTTGCTGTGCAAATTGTTAATGTTGTTACGTTAAATTATATTTTCAATCTGTAATGGGAAGTCAGGCAATTCACTGTTGGAAAGGTTAGTAGGTCCGAAATAGTTAATACTGTATGTCTTATGTTTATATAAATGGTCCAAAAGACTAAACCATCCTCCCCTTGATCCTGGGAACTGTCTGTTCCCTGTTTTAGATATAGGCTATCATGGTTTAAAATAGCCTCTGGATTAATTCATATAAATTCTACAACCAGAAACCATCAGCTTTTTCACTTGCCCATATTTAGACTGCTAGCAATTAATGACTTTTTTAGGGATTGAATGATGATTTCTATAGGAATATCTTGAGATACTGAAAAATGAAGTAAGTGAAGTAACCATGATGACATAATGCCGTCCTTATTCTAGGAGAATGTTGTTTGCTTGCAAGAACCTGTGGTTAACCAGTTCAACAAATGTACAGATTGTAAGTCGCTTTAGATAAAAGTGTCTGCTAAATGCCGTAAATGTAAATGTTACTCTTTAACTTTGTCCATGGGACTATTTTCTCTGCATATCACTCCGCCACAAAGAGTAACTTTTATGTCCAGTATGCAGGGAAGAATTTAATGGGTTTTTAAGAGTTTGAACTGACAATTGAGAAACAATAGTAGGCTATGTTGAAAATGTTGCTCTATGACAATGCACAAAGTACTTTAGGGGCAGAATAGATTGAAGTATGAAAGTCAGAATGAATAGGACTCATGTCTCTCTCGTGAAAATGTTCTTCCCGATCAGGAGAGAGAGGGACCAGAGATAGATGCATGCCTATACTGTGTGTGCATGTGTTTTAACAAAATAAATACGTATTTGGGAATAGATTTAGACAAACAAATACACAGGAAGTTTCAAGTTCCTGCCTTTTTATACAGGCTATTTTTGGACAGCCTCTCATAGGGACCTCTTTTACCATAACTACCCACACTGCACTGGGGCTATGTGTGTGTGAGAGGGGAAAATATGGAGAAACGGCCCAACCACAGACTTCCTTTGAGAGAGAGAGAGAGAGAGAGAGAGAGAGAGAGAGAGAGAGAGAGAGAGAGAGAGAGAGAGAGAGAGAGAGAGAGCCATGTCAACCCCCTCCACTTACTGACACATAGCACACGCAAACGCATGCACACCCACAGTCAGTTAGACTGAAAGCAGAGTGAAATTCAGTGGAAACTTAGACAAACTCTAAAACTGGCTACAAGTTACAGTAAGCCTAATGGACTCATCTTTGCACACGCATGCACACACATACATACAGTACACACACATACAGATAATAGATTCAAATATGTTATCTAATAGGATCCTGGCATTACCTCCATGGAATAATAGATGCAATGCAAAATGTAATGACATTGAGTGTGTGATACACACAGAGAGGGAGAGAGAGAAAGCGAGAGCATTGGCAGACAGCGTGTGACACAGATGTAGAAGGCTGTGTTGGCACAGAGCCCCTCATTCACCCTGGTGCCAAGTATCGAGTCAGCCCAACCCCCCCTACACACACACACAAATAAAATGTCGCTCTTTACCCATCCCTGACTTTCCTTGTTTCTCTCTACCTCTTCCATTCACTGTGTGTGTATGTGTGTGTGTGTGTGTCCCCAAAGCGTACAGTTGGAGAGAGAAACATGCGCTTCGCCATGCTCAGGGTTGAAAACACAGATGGCCATTGTAATCACACCTCGTGGGCATAAAGTATTGTGTGTGTGTGTGTGTGTGTGTGTGTGTGTGTGCGAGAGAGAGAGAGAGAGAGAGAGAGAGAGAGAGAGAGAGAGAGAGAGAGAGAGAGAGAGA
>JAOEHI010000166.1:2550-14055 GCA_025447815.1 Percopsis transmontana
TAGAGATATATAAAGCTGGGTATAGAGATATATATAGCTGGGTATAGAGATATATAAAGCTGGGTATAGAGATATATAAAGCTGGGTATAGAGATATATAAAGCAGAAAGCTCCCCTCCCTCTGATCCCCGTTGCCTAAGACATATTTCTTAACTAAATGATCACAGTATGCCCCAATTAAAGATAAAAATCTAATGTTTCATGACAAAAAAGAAAATAGCTTTTTTGAATTGCTGCTCACACGCCTATTCCACCGCCTGAAACGTTTACTTTTGAAAAACGTCTGTCTGACTCCTCATCCTAGTACAGGACAATCTCAGGTATGGCCGGGCAAACGGAAATTATTCTGCAGCTGCTTGCAGCCTGAAAGTCCTCCAACGAAAGTTTTCAAACGAAGCAAGTCAGTTTGCACTAGCAAGTCAGGGCGACTTTCATGTGTTGGGGCGGTAAAGTATATACACAGTAGGACAAAATGTCAGATTGTCCCTTTAACGTACAATAGACGTCATTATTTGACGTTTTCCTTTGTGAAAGAATGTATCCATGCAGGTAATGTAATGGATTGAAGTGTAAGTGTATTTTGTCGTTTTCTTTCTGGACCAACATTCTTCTCTTTTCAGGCCATATTCAGGCGGCTGTGTTGGATACAGCTCTCTGGTCTTTATGTGACTAATGAGAAAAGTGGAAAGGCTTGTTAATTTGTCTGGCATTGTAAGGAGACAGATTGGTGACATTTAAGTAGGAACTGTGATAGGGCTAATGTTAGCCAAAAGGTGTTAAATGTCAGGCTTCCAAGCTTAATTCACGATTAGATTCAGTTAGCTTACTGGAGTGGTTTTGCAGCATTTTTTACGTTGATTAGAAATGCACGGCCGACTGAATGTTTATCTGAGAATGCAATAAACCATTGTTAATGGCAATATTTGGATTTCATTAATATGTGCCCCGAGGATATGCTTAGGCAGGTATTCCCAGGGGAACAATGCGGACTAATAGTGCAGTGATTGTACTGGACGGAATCAGCACACCCGCTCCCATGAGATGTCTGAACAATCTATGTTCTAGAGGAGAAGCCCGCGACACATGTTGTTACCGTACCGTCACCATCACGGCAGGGAGTCCTGATCCCAGTCGGAATCCAGCACCGATTTTTGTCCTTCCCTTGGCGATGTTATTGTTTTCACCTTGTCTGCACATGTATATTCAAGCCCTGTATTTTCTGTTGCTCCCCTCCGAGTTGTTGAATCTGGCCTCCAGTCAAGTATACCTTTTCTTTTTGGTACCGGTTGCTTCCTGTATTTCTCCTCTAGCCTGCCCCTCTTGTACCTTTGCCATTCAGCCTTTTGTATTTTTAGACCTTAGACTGTCATTAGATTTTCGTCTCCGTACCATTTTTCATTCTGCCCATTTTCTATGGGACTATTGCCTGTCACTGAATTACCATCTCTGCTTTTTCCTCCTGTAGCTGTTGCCTGTGTGACTGCCTACTGGATTATTTAGCCCTGCCTGTACCTGACCAATATGCTTTCAGTAAACTGATGGTTGAACTACAAAGATTCCTCTGGTTCATAACCACAAACATTCATTGTTTACTGTGTAAAACTGTAGGATTCTGTCATGTTTCTGCTTCGTCTGTAGTGCAGGCTTACATGTTGAAGCACCCATCAGACCAGGTGACCGTTAGGAGCTAAATATAGATTATACAGTGTCATACCTAACGGCAAATGGCACTTTTGCTATAGATTGCCTTTAACATGCAACTTCAGTCGTAGTACCCCTAAGATACAACAAGACACAATATAGTGTGTATTAGCCTTCTCCAATGGGCGCTGTTCTGCTGTTAGGGTTGATGACTAAGCGTTTGATCAGGTCACCCACCACGGTGGCTCAAATAATATCCACGACTTTTAAAAAAACACCATTTAATATATGTATTCGCATTTTGGGCACTTAGTAGTGCTTCTTTTTTTAATTAGCTTATTTTAAACGAGTTGATTTAGAGGAATTTATGATTGCATAAAAGCACACAAAGTGTAGTTTGAGTTATTTATCTCATCAAGACTGTATGTATTTTTTCATTCTTGATTGTTCTGGCTCCGTGTCTCAGAGGAAACGCCGTCGGTGCTCTGTGCTCGGAAGATGCACCGCCTGCCTCGAGATCAAAACAAATCAAATGGAATGTGAAAACGCTGAGCACTGCAGTTTTTCTCTCCAGGTCCACATGAACGCGTCGCGATTCAGAGCGCTGGCTGTCACTCAAGTTTATTTACACAGCCCCTTGATCACGTGATTGTCTCAGCGCACCCCTTACCCTTAACCTCATTGGGCAGGGAGTAACTACCTTAAAGCACCTACAAATATTGGTGTTCAAAATACACAGAGAGAGAGAGAGAGAGAGGGAGAGGGAGAGAGGGAGAGAGAGGGAGGGGGGAGAGAGAGAAAGAGGGAGAGAGAGAGAGAGAGCACACAAAGCCTTCCTCCCACTAGCCTGCTACTGAATGGAAGGCTTCTGTACCCAGTGTGTGTGTACAGCATTCATCATGCGCGTACCCGAACGACCAGCCTAACTGCTTTATTGCCGGGGACATTATTACCGCTAGCTTCCCTGGGACTGTTTCCCTTCCGCAGCGAGCGAGAGGATATTAGGCCACAGGTACACTTGGGGCAGGTGCGACAGCCTAATTTCCTTTAATTAGTCAGTAACGAGGACAGGCAGCAGGATGTGAGCCACAACACGAGCTCGTTCTGGACCGCAGCAAGGGGGCAGCAGGCAGGAGAGAGGGCCGCCTCAGGGGTCCTGTTTCACTTCCTGCCGCCCTTGTCTGTCAGGAGTTGAATGGTTCCTTCCTGCCAGGGGAAAGAGCTGGGCATGGCGCCCGTGGCATTGTCCTGGCGCCCACATCTCAGCAGGGGGCCGAACACGGGCCCAGGTGTCGTGCGGTGGCATTTGAGGGGCTGTACGGGGCTGTGGAGACACAGTATACCGTGGTTACCGTGTACACCACTGCAATGATGCACCCTGGGCTTCTATAGTCACAGCTGTGAAACTGAGAAAGGAACGCCACTTTCCATTGGCGGAGCGTTTTGTGACGGGGACCCGTCTGTATTCCACACTGCCCCCTTTGGCTAATAAATACACAACGCTCCTTTAATTAAGTTATTAGTGTTGTTATTATTGTTGTCGTGGTTGTTGTTGTCATGGTTGTGGTTGTTGATAAGGAATGCTTTAATTGCAAATGCTTAACCTTCGATAATGATCTGTCACCAAAAAATAAAAAATATACCCATCTACCGAAGTCACTGGTGCTAATTTAAAAGTCCATGCTAATTATTTATTGTCAAATCAAATTATCTTGGGTTACCATTAGTCACATTAATGTTAATCAAACCAAGAAAAGCTGTTTATTTAGTATTTTTACCAATCACCTATTGAGCATTTCAGCATGACCTCAAATACACAGGTCACCCACAGTTTAGCATTAATTTGATGCTAATTTGTATAATTTTATACTAATTTGTAACTAATTTTATACTAATTTGTAACTAATTTTATACTGCTCCTGATGTGTTGGATGACACGTGTGTGTGGGTGAATGTGAGGCATGGATGTACAGCGTTTTGGGTGGTCTGTGGGTTACAAGAAAAGCAATACATAAATGAAGAGCATATTAAAATAGGTCTATCTTACTGCGTTACTTACTGCCTCTGCAGCCGTTTGCTAGCCTGTGCGTTTGCTTTTACAATCTGGTGGATTTCAACCACACAGGTGTTTTGAGTGACTTTAGCTGACTGGACAATTCTTGGAGAAGTACCGATGACTCATCCTCCATTCTGGGCTGTGTGCTAGTTTTTACGTCCACGTAAATGATCTATAGGTCTTTACATCTGGTGGGCTCAGGTCTGGTGTGTGTGTGTGTGTGTGTTGTGTGTCGTGAACGCTATTGGCTATTGAAACATGTCAGTCTCCTTAACGTGCCCGCCCTAAATCTCTGTTTGGAAAGGAAGCACATCAACGGTCTTCCTGCCTGACTCGTGAGCATTTCCTAGAGAGGCCGCGTGTGGATATTCTAAAGTAATGAACTTACACTATATACTGTATTAGACATTTCTATGGGGCAAATTAATATTTAACCGTCTTTACACATAGTCATTGTGAATGGATGAAATATTAATAATAACCACTGGCACAAAATCAGGATTCGATATGAAATGTTTTAGAGGGATAATTACAGTGTGTCTTTCATCAGATGTTATTTTGGGAGTATTTTTTGATGGTCTAAAAGCTGATATCTTATTTATTATCAGAGGAGACTATTCCTTGGTATCTGTTGAGGTCATTTTATTTATAGATTTTGATGCGGCTATATAATATAGCAGTGTTACAGTTATACAGAGGCACTTTGTAACAAACAGAATTGACGTAGCATTGTTCTTCATGCCATCATGGATGATGTCATTTGGAGCTGAAGTTCAATTTACAAAACCCATCACATGTGAATACACAGTAATTCCCTTTAAAAATAATAATAAATAAAAGAAATGCCTCTCGTTCATCATTGCCATTTTCCCTTTTTCAGCTGTCTAGTTAATATCTATTTCATACTACCGCCACGTCCAAGGCTAGTTGTTAAAGTGCAGGAAGCTAATGCAATCTTGTGAGCGAGGCACGGCGGTTACAAACGCTCCCTCATACTTTGGTACAACTTCAGTGTATACCGATAGACATCTGTTCTCTTTTTCCTTCTTCTTTCACGGCGCTCATTTCATATTCACGGTTCTATTCTGCAGAGTCCTGACAATTTTTAGATACGGACCATTCATCTCTGCCTTTGTCAGCCGAATAGAAGGGAGGGAATTGCATTGGTTTTTTTGTCCTGTGTCTGTTCTGGAATTGTTTTCCTTTTGACTCTGTTGTGTCGCCATATGGACGCGTGTTCATATTTCTGTAGGAGTAGGATGGCGGCATATCTCCATGTGTGAATGTGCATTCATCGCAGACCTAATAAGCACATGTGCCTTCTCACTCAGCTCAGTGCCTTGCTGTCTTCACGCATTATTAGTTTAAATTACACACAGAAGTTTTTTTTTTAAGTGTGAAATTAAGTTCCTGAGAGCGGTCAGGGATGTTATAGTCCATACAAATGTTAAAGCTGCTATGTATCCATAAAGGGCCCATTGTATAATTCAAGTTTTTCCAGTTTTCCAGTTGTGTTGGGACCTAATAGCTTAATTTTTAGGTCTTCCTAAAGTGTAATTTAGCCGACATTCCTCTCAAAGATCATCATATAGAAATAGGCAGTAGGTTTTGGCCCCAGGTGTGACATCACTTCTGGATTGTAACCAATCGCCTCTGACCTCCCAGTCAGATAGCCAATCAGGTTAGGGCATCTACAAAAATAGCGCAACACCAACTGAAACTGAATTTTCAGCTCCAAGGGAGAAGAATGAAAAACATTTTGTAGCAATATGGGGGCTTTAACACCGTTGGATACACAGGAATGTAGGAAGGATCCACACAATATGAGAACATGTCCACACGTGACATCAGACAAGTTTATCCAAGCCTTTCTCTCCCAGCTGCAGTGTTAACTTGAGGGTGACCAGTGCACCATTGTTTCCTTGGTGAGAACCGCATTCTACATCTTTTCCGTTCCACCTCGCCTCTCTCTCCCTCTCTATCTCTCTGTGTTCTGTTGCCCGGGTAACGGTTGGCGATGGAGACAGGCTTCTTCGGCCTCCTGAAGGGAGAAGATGGTGGCGCATGATAACGGTTGGTTTGAGTGTTTGGCATCGGGTTTGCGTGTGTGTGTGTGTCTGTGTGTGTGTGTGTGCACCTGCTAATTTATATGGCCATACAGTATCTGAGTGCCTATACACATATTACAGATGCCACAATGACATGATAAGTCACACTATTAGATGGTATTTATAACGGGTCTAACAACGTGTGTAACAATGAGATGTACATGTAAACATGCACCAGATTCACACTTGTAAACATTGCAACATGGCTGGACACGCCACGTTTGTTTACGCAACGCAGGCAGTTGCTGCTTTTGGACTTGGTCCAAAGTATTCCATTTTTGGTATTGGCTGCGTGTTTTGGAGAGCACCGGTTCTTAGCTCGCTTAAATCCTATTTGTGCAGATGTCAAATCGTAAACATGTTGTTTGCATATATGTGCATTAGCAATGTTTCTATGTTGACCAGAGTCTTCATGTACCTTATTTCATTGAGGAAAAACGTTGAAATTATATATAATTTCAAAGTTTTTCCTCAATGAAATAAACTACATAAAAATATACACAATATATTATATTGTGTATATTGTTGTACCCCTCTTCTTTAAAAAGCATACTAAACCTAGACCCTAACATCAAACAAGCTGTTCAATTATATGTAGTGTATTACACCACACCAAAGGACATTGGTCAGTCATGAACATCTTGATAGGCTATGTACTTTAAAGCATTTTCACTATATTGTGGAGCTCCACGCCCATGACTCCTCAAAGGTCACTGAACAGTCTTGATATTTTCAACTAGTGGTTCTCAAGAGCACTCGCTCTGGGGATGATCGTAGCATCCTGCTGGTTTTTCATTCATCGCAGTGTTTCCCACACATTGACTAATGCGCGGCGAACCGCCACACAATCAACACATTGCGTTCCGATATATATATAGATATATTTTCTACAACTTTTAGCGGCTAGGAGCCGCCGCAGCGCATTGATTGGCTCACCTCCTACTTGCTAACACGTTAACGGACCCGTCTGTGAACTGCCCCTCCTTTTCGTGCCCCCTCTCATTCTAAATCATGTGAGGAGTGATTGTGTAGATTTCTATCAAACATGTACCTGTATATTCCGCTGTTCTCTCCGCGTCGATTCACACGCAAAGCTTCTTCTTCATCGACACAGCCCAATACTGCCCGATGTGTGTTCGGCTCACTAGCGCCACTTTCAGAACATGTGGCTCAGGAGCCCAAGAGGCGCAGGCTCAGTTACAGCAGGAATGTAGAGTCACTGTAGGAGCTAATAGACCGATCTTTGGACGTTAAGACAGCAAAGTCACAGGCAGGTCAGTACAGCAAATTAAACATCCACACAGTTACGTAACCATACATTGTCCCATAAAGAAATAAATAACAGCAATATATTACATTCATTGTTATAATAAATAACTAATAAAATATAGTTTAAAATATTTTTTCTCCCTTAAGTTGCATGTGACAAAGGCATAATAGAAGATATCCCATCAGATTTTATAAATCTGGTCAGTATCCCAGAAGCAACATTTAAATCTTAAGGTTCACTGCATAGTAAAGTAAACAACAACTTCATACAACGTTTTCAACTGAATGTGTTTTTAGGGTTTAGTTCCACTTCATATAGTTTCGTCCCCAGCTAATGCTTACAGCCAGTGGTTTATTTACTGTATATTCTGTATATTCAGAACTATGAGTGAACTACTTCAACGTAGACATCATCGTATGGGAAACCGCGGGGTGAGTCATTGCCAGACAATTAGCATGCTGGTCCTGGCCGGGGCGTTTCTTATGTGAGCGCTTCCCAGACTCATAAGACCGGGGAGTCAGAGCCTGCTCACTCCATATCTCGTTAACCTCTGCGAACCCTAAAGATAACACAGAGTGTGGCCTCACTAACTCCCCCCAAAGTTGGTGAAAAAGAGGCCCTCTTCTCCCTCGTCTCTCTCCCTCGACAGGTCCTATATCTTACTATTGATTCACCCTGATACTCGCCGTTCTTTTAATGGCCCCTCCAAGCACCGCGATTAAAATCTGGGGGAAATCTTCTATTAATGTATTTTTGAAGCACTTGTTTTCCCTCCCCTCAGAGCTAATGGCAGCAGATGTGTTTTGCTAGCAGCCATTAATGACTCAAGCGCCAATTGGTCACATCTGCTCACTTTGAATTGGGTTGGGAAGTGCGTAATCGGGCTTCGTGCCACTTATTAGCATTCTCAGAAGATTACCGCCACCTTATGGCTTCCCTGCGTCCGCCAGGCATTTAAAGGCACACGCTTGTGTTTGTGTGTGCTCACTGTTTAGGTTTGCAACACGCACAACCTGCGCACGAGAGGGGTGTGGCGGTAGGGGGAGGGGTAGAGAACGGTTTGGGCCTTTAGGGAGAGGAGTAGAGAGGTGTGACAGGCACCCCCACATCCACCCGAAATAATGATTTGTGTAACACAGGTTTAAACCACAGGGGGCGCTGCAGACACGCCTGTTACGTTCCCTCTGCTTCCGTGCTCTGACTGGGGAGACGAGCGGACGTGTTTGTGACGTTTCTCCGTCTCACCAGCTCTCTGTTTTCCCAGCTGCCAGGGGAGATCGTCGCGATACGAGGTGATGTGTTGGTGTGGTGGGGAGCGGGAAAGCGAAAGGGAGGTATTTTTTGATAGCATCTGGCACTGGCGGACAAAGACTCCCTCCCTCCTCAGCTGACAGGCCGACTCCTGCGAGCTGTTGCGGCCACACTCGGGCCGACAGCTGCAGATACAAATGAAGCCCTCGCTCCAACCCAGCCGACGGGGAGCGTAACGAGGGCTGAGGCTTCCTCCGCCCACCTCCGCCAAGCCGGCATCAACACCTATTATCACACCTGGGTGCCACACACGGTTTCCTTCTTCCTTTCCCTCCCTTCTACCTATTGTAGCAGATGGCGAGGTCTTTGGCTTTAGCGTGTTTAGCTGGCGTAGGCTTTCATCCATATTCTGTCATATAGAGCGCTCAGAGCTCCTATTGGTGCAGCGGAGAACAAACGTCGCGAGCCTTGAAAGGCCTCCAGGAAACGAGCAGAACAAAAGCCCTACAGGCCAACCTTTTTTCACTGTTCATTTAAATATGTTGTGTATTCACATGGGTGGCTTTTTGTCTAACTTGTAGCGCTTCAAAAAAAAACGATCGAATCAAAAGCCACAGAGTCCCCGGCCTGTGTTTCTTCTCAATCAGAGGTACCTCACGGGCCCCGTTGTCGGGGGTCCCTCTTATGACCTTGTTATCAACAGCGGTAGTGCGAGTCTGCGCCGGCCTTGAGTGTCCCCCCCGCTGCAAATATTAGCATTGGCTTTCCAGGCACACTTTCTTTCTCCAAGATGTCACGGAGAAGGGGGCCACTGTTTGCAGTTGGCTAGCCTCAACTTGAACATCGTTTGTCTTTCGCTCGAGGAAAACGCAAGAGGCATAATGTATTGTTGAGAGAGTGTGTGTCTGGGTTTTTGTGGGGTGGTGGTGGTGGGAAGGGGGGGGGGGGGGGCTTTGCACTTCCCCTCCAACAGCACTAATTTGCCACAGTAATGAGCAAGCAGCGATGCATGATCATCAGGCAATTATATTTGGTTACCATACAAGCAGTGAGCATCACGGGATGTCATTAAATGAAGGAAAAATACCCCAGCTCCATTACAATAGGAGTAGGGAGAACACAGTGCACCAAATTGTAGCTATTATCTAAACCTTTCATTTTGTACTGCTCTGAATATGAATATGAAGGTTGTAGCCGCATACCTTCAAACTGGCCCCTAATTGTTTTTGTTTTGTCGTTCTTTTTACCATAATTAGCTGGTCTAACTGTGTGATTGGTTAACGAGCATAACGAGTCTGTGCATTTTACATTTTGTCTATATACAAACACTCATAGAAAGTCTTCATATTTCCAACATTGTCACACTGGATCAACTTTGCAACTCTCACCGGATGGTTTTATATTTATTTGAGTAAATCATAGCCTTCCTACTGGACAGTTCTTCTAGTAAAAAGTTATTTTGTTATCTTTTACCTGTTACCTTTATAGACCTTACTTACTGTTGCCATTATTTACATATTAATGCTGCATGCTGGCTTGTCTAGTGAAATTGTTCTTGCAAGTTGCCAAGTAGACCAGCCGCCATCTTGAAATACCCACAACACTGATGTGCAGGGGAAAACAAACCGACAAGGAGCGCCAAACATGAAAAAACATTGTGTTTGCTGCGTTCTTAGCAGCTACACCTCTTGGTGCAGTTAGTCCAACGGGTGAGATCGAGGGAAATAAGCCCACAACCTAATCTACTTCACTGCGTCAACACAAATTATTATCTAAATTCCACCGCTTTGGGGAGATTCGATTAACAGGGCAAAACTGTTCTACAGAGGTGATCGAGATGAGATGGAGAGAGAAAGTGAGTTGATCGCTACTATGGTCGTGCTGCTAAGTCGTCTGGAGCCTGAAAGGCGCTTCGGATAGCTGGATTCCCAGCTGCGGGACCTTCTCTAGTGTATATCACTAGCAGACGGTCATCATTACCCCCCCCCCTCTGTGAGAACCGCTCTCCCATGCAAACACACAGGTGGTACTGGTACTGTAGCCGAAAATACGCAGCACTCGTGCAATATCGATTTGTTATACTATGACATTTGTTGTTAGTGAGTTTGAGTCACTGGTGCCCGGGAAAGCTTGATGTGTGGGGAAAGCATTCAGGTCGTATGCGCTTGTGAGCACTATCCAATTAAATTAAAATGGCCGCCATTTTTTTTAAGTGGCACATTTGGCTGACACAGCCACGGGTAGCACTAGTACCCCATACTCTGTCGGCGGGCGGAGAGAGGGCTGGAGGTAGGGGAGGAGATTGCAGGGAGGGGGAACGGAAGGACAAGCGGGTGATAGAATAATGCTGTGTTACCGCCAAGACAGAGGGAACTAAACAGAAAGGTTGACCCAGTGCCCTGCGGCTGAGCCGAAGGAGATTTTCACTCAGATTTCAATCAGGGTGTAATCTGATTTTTTTATTAGGCAGGGGACGCTGGGGTCAGTGCAATTTCTCCAGTGATTTACATAGCCTGAATGGGCAGAGGGCTGTGTTTTTCCCGCCTTTTCATCTTATTTTCAATTACCTCTGAATGGAAACAACTTGTTTACACGTCTAATTGAGTGTTCTTCTATGTGCATCTCCTATTATTCTCGTGCACACATTCGGGTTTTTATCCAGCTTAATTGACACACCGAGAAAGGACATGTTCTGTGATTGAAAAAATACATAAATATAAATATATATTTCCGTGGCAAATCCCAGAGTCATGCAAACGTGGGCCTGGATTTATTTTTTTTAAATGGGTGTCGACAAAATTGACCCAAAAACCTCGCCAAGCAATTCCCGACGAGAGACGCACAGAACCAGCGCGCCCCCCCGCTCCGATCCGCAGAGTCTTTGCTCCCCCCGTCCCCGGGTAATGGACAGAAACAGCCTCCCCTCGGCGAGCCAGCGGAGTGGAAACGCGGGCCGGTGAGCCAAGGCCTGTCAGTGGCACGCAGACTTCCAGTTGGACGGGGAAGAGGGGGAAGTGGAGAACAGCTGCTTCGGCACATGGCACTTTAACGCCCTGCTGGGAGAGAGGGAGAGGGAGAGAGGGATGGGGAGGGAGGGAGAGAGGGGGAGGGAGAGCGAGAGAGGCAGAGCGGCAGTGAGAGACAGCTAGAGAGACGCAGAGAGGGTGAGAGAGATGTCG
>JAOEHI010000167.1:0-14054 GCA_025447815.1 Percopsis transmontana
GTAATAAGGTAAAGGTAGTACAGGAGAGAGACTTGGATTTCCTCTTCAGTATAATTAAAGTGTGTGTGTGTATATATATACAGTCATATATATCTATCCATCCATCCATCCATCCATCCATCTATATATATATATATATATCTATATCTATATCTATATATATATATATATCTATATATATAAATCTATCTATATATCTATCTATATCTATATATATATATCTATATCTCTATCTCTATATATATCTATAATCTCTATCTATCAGGAGAAAAATGTGTATATACATCGGTATCGGCATCGGCCAAAATTACTTTAAAAAAAAAAACGGCATATCGAATATCGTCCAAAATCCAATATCGTGCATCCCTATTAGATACATTTCACACCAGTGTCCTTCTGACAATCTGTCTTGTACAGGCAAGCTTTGGATGGTTACAGTACGGAAGTGTCACAACTCCCACTGCTGCTGCCAAGTTCTATTCATAGTTGATTAATAGAGCCATTAGTCTTTGTGCCATGGGTAATGAATGGCTGGCATTAAGCCTTAACGAGGAAGGTTACACTACATCTGCATAATAAATCTGGATAACTAATATGTAAAACAGTCAAGACAAAGAGATTAATAGCAAGGATTCATCTTAATAATCAACATGTGCAAACGCTGTACTTGTATTGATTAGGTTCAATATAAAGTTCTGATAGAAACTGCAGCCACAAAACTTTCCTCCTATGCTCCTACATCAAACTTTACATTGTTCCTCTATGAGTGTGGCTATAGGCCTGTCACGATAACTACTTTCGTTGTCCCAGAACAATTGCGATAAAACTATATTTTAAGACTTTTTAAGCCAATGATAATATAATAACATGATAATGCAAGTAAGAGCAATGAACTTTTAATTCTTAAGAATATTCAGGAACCCAGGGGAGCCTAGCCCAGGTCCACCATGGCATCCTGCCGCCCCACAACTTCGCGCCATGACGACAAGCCTGTCCCCCGCCGCAGCGACGAGCCCGTCCACCTCCGCAGGGGCGAGGAGGTCCCCAGAGGGGTCCCTCCATCTCTGTCCTCACCACAATGATGCCACCTGTGTGACTAGGGGGAGGGTATGTAGGTGTTGGTCGGGGACTATGTATATTCGGGGCCTAGCGCTCTGTCACGTATTTGTCTTATGTTTGAAGTGGAATTAAACTCCAGTGTCTCGTTCAGTCTGCGCTTGCACTCTACAAATATAAGAAAAGGGCACTTTGTATGCTATACGGCGTTATAATGATAATGTGTTAGAAAAGTGACGCTTTTTGATACATTTGCCATAGCAGAACACCAAACAAGCAGAACAAGCCTATGTGGCTGTAAATTAACATCAACATCAATTTTCTGGCCTCACACTGACAAGAACCTTACCTCAGTGTCTGGCACTTTGCAGCTCCGACCAAGACATTTCTTTTGACCCAACTTCGCCTAAACTAGTGGCAAAAGCAGTATAGGTAGTAACCACGGACAATTCACCAAGCTATACCTCGTGGAAAACGAGGTATAATTTTAGCAAATACTGTCATCTATGAACATTGCTAATGGTTTACTAATGAGCAATGGGGAAAGAGAAAGGAGAGACCCGTAGCTTTTTCTACAGAGCAAGACCATTATGATTCCAAAAGGATTAAAAGGAACATGCAGCAGCTTACATGAAAAAAATAAACTCGCTGTACGATGGCATATCGCTCCATTGTAGCTTGTGGGCACTCTTTGTATGGCAATATAATATGAAGCCTAGGTAGTAGGTGTTCCAGCTTGGAGAGAAACTGCTGTGCGCAATATTGGCTCACAGCGAGTGAGCACTCTACTCGCATCACATCACAACAAACACGCCAATATAGCCTATCACTACAACTATCGATATCTACCAACATATACAACAGATTTTGTGTGTTTCAAAAATATTATTTAGGTGCGGCGAGTTTCTTTTTCATTAATATGTTGCTTTAATCTCAGAAATTAAATCTCAAGAGTTTTTTCATGGAATACCAAGCCCCCCTGTGTACGAGCTGCATAAGGATCAGTGACCCACAAAGAAAATAAATTGACGAGATTTCTAGATAGGCCCCTAAATTTTGGGGAATTACATGTGCCAAGAGTTTCTGAATATGCTCCACAAATTATTATTCTATTAACAAAAGAATTGTATCTTAATTGCAGCTTTAAATCCTTTATAGATATATCTTATTCAATAACCTATACACCTATCAAAGTTAGGACAGAGGCCAGTTGCTAAGAGCCATGAAATCACAACAATTACCACAATTTTCTGTTGAGAAAATAAACAATATTTCATTTCAACATGTGAAGTGTCTGTGGATAAGATCAAAGGGATGATGGAGCCTGACAGCTCGTGGCATTTGGAAAAGCTCCATAATGTGCCAACAAAAGAACCCAAGTCAGGAGAAGACAAAGTGAGAGGTGAATAGAAAGCTGAAGTGCGACAGGAAAAAAGGCTGATGAGCATGTTGTATTGTTCCCCTCATACCCATCAACAGATAAGACAACAGCTACTGAAAGTCGATTAGATGAACAATAAAAATGCAAAGCATGAAGGGAAAAAACAAGGTTAAAAAGGAAACGGAAAGGCTTTACCCTACAGAAAGGCTACACAGTAGCTGAGGACTAAGTCAGTCCACAGACAATGAACCAATAAAGGTACACTCCCAGATTTTGTAGCATTTTCAGTAGTTGCACACATACGATACGCTACGATATCTAACACAGCAAGGGTTAATGTAAGTCTAGGCTCTGGGCCAACCCCCTAAAACAACATTTAACTGCAGCACATTGCTTTCATAAAAATAAAACCAATTAAACAACTTGGGTGCATTGGGTCTTTTACTGTGAAACAGGATTCCCCATTGCCATTCTGAAACCTCTTCTTTGTATTCACCATCACTAGCTAGGAAATGTTATCTACAATCGATAACCATCTCAAAATTGTCGCATTCCCTGGGAGACAGATACAATTGTATATACTAATTGACATCAACCTTTTTTTTGTAAACAAAAATTACATCAACCTCATGAATACAAATGAGAGATGTCTATTATGGACTCTTAATTATCTGAAGTAATTTCAGGACAAGGGGGGGCACAACAAAAGATGTCAAGTCCAGGGGAAGTAGACAGAAAAACTAACATTCATTTCACCTATCAATTCATCATGTGACATTGACTGAAAACGCCATGCCTGGACAGCAAGTAATGTGTGTAGGGTGTGACATTGAGGAATATTCAAGAATACAACAGCTTTTTGATCACGCAGCCACACTACTGCTTTCGCCTCCATTTAAAAAATGATCCGCGTCAATACTGAAAGGTTACTCTGGGGAAAAACGTATACGTCATTGAACTGCGCATGCCAAGGTTGCCAAATACATGACCATATAGCCCCACAACAAGGACAGCATTACAAAGACACACCTAACAGTCTGTTATTATTGTACATTTGGTATAGTATTTGCATTCTTGTAATTTAACCCTTTCTCGCCAAAGAACGCAATTGTACACTTTTTCCATTGTTGTTTTACTTTTGTTAGGTTTTGAATACATAGTTGTTTGCAATAATAGAAAAGGATTCACACGTTTGATATCCAAAGACAGTCTTGTTATATGCTGTCAAGTTAAAAACATACAATAAATAATATACATGTCCGATCTACGTTTTTTTACTTTGATACATAGGCCTACATATTATTATGTTTTCATACCATCCATATGAATATGTATGTGATGGCGCAGTTGTTTGCTAGTGGAGAGTTCCTGGAGTATGGACATTAAAAAATCTTTACGCCATTCTTCAGGAAGCATTTAATTGTTCAGAAAACCTTCACTGACTTACTCGCTGTAACAGCGGCGTGTGTTGGACGAGAGTAAGCGCAGCCAGCAAAAACACACGCAAGCTGAATTACCGATGAAACGCTAGACAGCGTTGTTTTAATGAAGAACACACACGTACGGGGCAAAAACCCGAAATTAAATACTCCTCGGCCTAATGAGTAATGTCCTGCACCTGTGGGCCTAATGCTCCACAGGTGCGTTGCGGGGGAAAGGAGGCACGATGCGCGCCTGGCCGTGAGCGCGCCGATCGTGACACTCGCTCAGGGCTTATCCAAAAACGTCTTTCCTTATGGGCGGTAGCAAGCTTGGCCAAGTGTGTTGTGCACTTTTTCTACTACCCGCAAAAATCCTACCGCTGCCAAAACAGTATAGTCATGTGATCTTGCATGTGACGTAAGTGTTTCTGAAAAGCTGTTTTCGCTGTACATACTAGGCTTTCAGATGGGAGAGTGTTTCTGAAAAGCTTCGGTTTCAGTGCCAGAAAACGATTAGTGTGGATGGAAGGACAAAATTGAGAAATAAAGATGCGTTTTCAAACGAAACAGTGCTAGTCAGGGTCTTAGTAGGTTCTCACAGACGCCTCTGTGATGAAGAATTTGAAAAAAGTCATACGATGTGTGTGTGTATGTGAGGTCGGCCAACCTAAAGCAGTCTAGCACTAATGTCCTACGAGTTTAAAACGTTAACTGTAATGGGGAAAATGTGTTTTTTACATCCTCCTGGGTCAATGAATGAAACAGTTCAGTCCCTTTCTTAAAAGACAAATTCCACTCTTTTTCCACAAAGCTCATTGTTCTTTCAAATCCACACTCTCAACAACACAACCTCAAAGCAAATGTACAAGGCGTTTCAATGTGATGTATGTATGCTTTTGCGTTTGTAGGGGTTGAAATATGCGTCTGCCTCCACCCCTGAGCCTAAAGGAATTTACATTTTGGTAATGTGGTTTCCATACAAAACACCCATCGATTGAGGCCTTGCTTAATGGACTCTCTGCAAAAACCCAAAGCAGCAAATGACTGTGTGTGTATTCAGTGCCATATCAAGTCTACCGGGACGCAGATAACTACTAGCTACTAGCTACAGAGTCAGATCGACTAAACCAGACTGAAGCAGAAAAATAAAGGCCCCTCTTTCATGCAGTGGCAGCGGTTGTAATTGAATGGGGTAGGGCTCCATCAATAATTAATCCTCCACTGGGTGTGCACACAGCACCCCTCTGCCTTCAAACACATGTAGTCCCTTGATGTGCCAGCCACTGGTGACTTCATTTGGCTGTTATTATTTTATTAACCTAAACGCCTAATCTTAAAACACACAGAGAGACGTGCGCGAACGCAAACAGCGCGCACAGAGCCACAAGCTGCTTGCTCATTCTCGATTATGTAAATGACGATGCCTGGCCATAGTTTACACACACTCTGCACACACACAGAGCCCACTCGGTGCTCGCCTTTCAGGCAGATCAACACAGCATACAGCCTAGTGTACATCTCCCGAGCCTGTTCCACGGTCATATGCAGGAAGGTATACACTATTGTCGTTTCGACGGTGCTTGCCTTTGTTTCTCATTACCTTGGAGGAATAGAAATACAATTCAGGGAACTGAGCAAGCCTGGAATTGATTTTACAGTGATTGTGTGTGTGTGTGTGTGTGTGTCTGTGTGTGTGTGTGTGTCTGTGTGTGCGTGTGTCTGTGTGTGTGTCTGTGTGTGTGTCTGTGTGTGTGTCTGTGTGTGTGTGTGAGAGAGAGAGAGAGAGGCTTGAGGCCAAGCCTGCAAAGGGCTGAAAAGGTCAAAGGGAGTGCTTGCAGAGGTAAAAGACAGCGCTCGCCTTATTCAAACAAACACCCCACCCAGTTAATTCGGCTCCAGCTCGCCATCCACGGCAGGGGTCCAGGTTGGGTGTGACGTGGTCCTAGTGGAGGTACAGTAGTAGGGGGTGGCAGGAAAAGGAAGGCCTAGCCCTGGTGGCGCCGCCCGGTGGCGTCAGCATTGGGAAGGGCGTGGGGGAAAAACTGTGTTTTGTGCCGCGTGGCCCTTTAGGCTGGCTGTCTGATAACAGCAGCACCGCATCCTGCATGAGCGTGTGCAGAGGACAGCCACATGCTGTGTGCTAGAGAGGGGAGCAACACAGAGGCTGTTAGAGAAAAGGAGGGTCACAGCCCCCCCCATGCTTTCAGACCTGTTGATAACAACCCTGACCTTCAGGGGGCAGAGCGCTGACGCAGGCACTGTAGCCTATTTAAAGCCTTTTTGTCTTTTGCCACTGCAACAAGAGTTGAACATGAGCCTACTGTGAAGTGCCTTTACAGCTCCAGTAACAGACCATTTCAAATGGAGAAAAGCCTTTCATCACGGTTGAGTAAATCCACCCCACAGAAACACACAAGTCACGGAGGAAAGGACAAACAAGCTCATACATGCACATGCACACGCACACACAAAAACCCTCACCACATGCTTCACACTTAAGACTATCCCGTAGAGACTGAGAGACAACTAAACTGCTTACATGGCCATCAGCAACAGTGTAAACAGCTATTAGGTGGCGACTGATTTCAGCTTTTCACAATCAATTTGGGCTACAGTGTCTGCGTCAGCTGCCTACAGCTCCCAGCCGGGGAACACACACACACACACACACTAATCAGCTGTGTGTACATGCCACAAGTGAAGAAATACGTTAATGTGTGTGCATGTATGCGTTTTTGCACTGAATTGAATTTATGTTTTAGTCTAAAAGATTCTCTAGATGATTTGCCCCCATTCCATAATCAATAGTCTGAAGTTAGTTTGAACGATTAAACCTTGTATTGCCCAGAGGTATGCCTAAATGGTAAACCAAGGCCCTATTCTTTCCAATTTAACCCTAGCAGGCAGTGGTCAGTAGGAACAATTTTAAAAATGAGAAAAGAAAACATACATACATACATACATACATCCATCCATCCATCCATCCATCCATCCAGTAGCTGGAGAGCTTGTGAGACAATAAGGCCTTTGACGACTGATATACCGCAAACTATGCCTCCGTGTTTTTGTGCGTGCGTGTGTGTGTGCTAGCTGTCACATGGCTAGCTGTCACATTTACACGATGATGCCTGCTGTCATGGGTGCGCTATGCTAACCCGTGCAACACCCCACACTCTTCACACCAGTACACATTGGTTGCTGTTGGCCCATCCCTGACCCTGCTAGCTGACGGTGGAGCCGGCTGAATTCCCATAAGTCACCCCAGCTCTCATTGGTAGTGCGGGAGTACTGGAGGTTGGAGAAAAGGAGTTTCCAGGCAGGCTACTTTCACCGCCTGATTCCAACAGGGAATAACAACGGTAATCTGCTGTAATGGAGGTGTACAATTTTCTATCGCTCAGCTGACTTTCTGTATTAACAAGTTTTTATGATTAGTTTTACTGCTTTTCTAGCACCACACATTTCATGACTTTGTCTGTCTCTCAATACAATATTACCCTATTGTGATCTGCTTTCATTTTACCTCATGTGCACCCATCTTATGGGGAATATATATATATAAATAATGCTGCAGTGTGCTGGTATGTTAAATCTCTTTATTGTTTGTATCTTAACAATATCAATAAAACAATTAACAGTATCAACAATATCAGATGTGATTCACTGTGAATTAATCTCCCTCACCCGGTAAGTCAGTATCGGTCAGTGTGTAAAAAATACATTATAAATAATACACTTAATAATAGAGTACTGTGGTTGTTTGTGTTCAGTTGAGATTTGCAAATTTGCAAAATGTAGGCTTTAAGGACCAGATAGTGTTTCCCTTAAACAAGTTTTTCCTTAAGCAATACGCATGCTTGAAGAATGTCATACATGATTTCAAAATTCAGTGCCTCCAGAAAGGTTATGTTCCAATAAAAAACATAAGGAGAAGGAGACGTTTGGTTCTTAGTAAATTTGCGCTGGTCTCAGAAAGAAGAGTATGGTTACACCCCATGTTCCGCCATGTCGGCTGTACTTTTTACACAGACATCGTTCCAACTCTGTGACTCTCGTTGTTGTTCGGCCCAGAGGCGGAACAACAACGACCCCTCATGCCGCCTCCGTACCTTTTACACAGAACGGCAAGGCGGAATGAAAGCGCAATATTCCTGCCTTGATAACACTGTGAAAAAATGGCTTATGGTACAAGAGCATGCCGCCTCTCTAGTGAAGTGCTTGGCTTCAGCATGGGGAGCCAAAATGTCAAAACATCACTTATGCGATTTGGTAGAGAGGTGAGGAAAAAGGAAATCAGATTGAGGAGCTTTCACATTTTGTAGTGAAAGGGCAATAATAAGCATTCACATGCAAATGAGAGTGCACCTTTTGAACTAATGCAAACTGAAAAAGAGGGGAAACTGTGGCTCCCTTCCTCTTTGGAACATAATTTTCTCCATGGTTACTTCAAACCTAGCTGTCAATGTAAAGCCTAGTTCGCATTAGAGTGGCCATGAGCTATATATATATATATATATATATATATATATATATATATATATATGATACAATATATTGACAGTGTGTACATATTTTCAAACTGGAATAATGTTTGAATGCATATTCAGATATGTATGTAGACACCCAACATGACCAGCCTAGATGTAATCATCCTTGAGCTCCTAAATACTTGTGATTGTACTTGTGTTGGATAAAAGCATCCGCAAAATTATTTAATTGTAATGTTTAAAAAACAATGGCTGATGAAAATATTTATCTGGTTCTGGTCCGGATTAATAATATTTAGGTATTTTTGTAAAATAGCAGTCTTTCATTTTGACTTGCCACACAAACACACAAGCACGCATAAGCCCGTGTGTTTTTAAAATAGTCTGAAACCATTTTCCTGGGCATTCCACAGACAACCCAGTGCAATATGGGTCAGCTACAGGTAAATAAGAGCTCAAAAGCCAGAAGGGCACCTAATTATGCAGTATACTATAGGGTAGGCCAAGCCAACATCACCTAATCTCCCTTATAAAGCCTCAGCAGTGCTCTCGCAGTGCGCTTTCTGGGGGAGGCAACTCATTGTACACATTGCTTGCTGCAGTAACACGTTTACAGGCCTTGTTTTTGTCTTAGCAGACAGAAAATGCCATAGTAAGATTTTTAACAAAAATGGTATTTGTATTTGATTCAGTTTAAATCAAAACCCCTAGGAGGCCATATGATGTCTCTGGATTTCTTTGTCACTGTCAGAAAGATCCTAAGGGAGGGTATTCAACTGCAAAATACAGGCTATTTAAAGGATTATTGTCACCTGTCTTCATCTAAATGCTACGTGTGGAAACAA
Organism: Percopsis transmontana; assembly: GCA_025447815.1. Taxonomy (NCBI): domain Eukaryota; kingdom Metazoa; phylum Chordata; class Actinopteri; order Percopsiformes; family Percopsidae; genus Percopsis; species Percopsis transmontana. Next base: position 9,191 of record JAOEHI010000167.1, read on the forward strand.
TGCATGGCCGGCTCTGTCAGGCATGATTATCTGAAGCACTTTGTGCATGATTGTAGCGGGCAATTATGGCTTGGAGAGGAAATGGGCCGTGTTTCTCAACTTTGAAGTTGTACACAGTAAGGCAAAGCACTCACTTGGGATGCCTTTCTTCTATATAATGTGTGGATTGTCAGAATCAGCAATGAAATTATATGTGAAAAAAAAGTTAAAGAATTTGAATATCCAATAAATAAATACATAACAGCCAACACGTGATCTTTTCTATTCCACCACATACCACATATGGAAATGACGAGTGCAGCTACATTGCAATACAGCTGGCAGTGCCAAACAGCAGAGATTATGACCACTAATGAATATTAGTAAAGTTGCAGCCGTTGGTATTCAGATAACACATCTCCGTTGATTTCCCTATTGGGTGGCGACAGCTTAATCTCCATGGCAGCTCCCTGGCTTTTTTCCCCCCTACCGTTAGGCAGCACTGGGCAGACCTACACGGGGGTTTTCTGGCCCAGATTCAGACCCGTCAGGCCTGAGATAGGGGGACTTGACAGCTGAGCGGAAAGTGTATCTACATTTGTGTACGTGTTGGAAGAGGAAGAAAGACTGCGGCAGAGAGGGCACAGTGTGTGAGTGTGTGTGTGTATGTGTGTGCATACTCAGACCAACACAATTACCAGTGGGCCCTGTAGGCAGGACTATCAAAGAGGCAGGTGGCTATCAAAGACTAGGAAAGAAAGAGGGAGGGGAGAGAGAGAAAGAGAGGGAGAGAGAGAGAGAGAAAGGCCTAGGTGGCAGATGGCTAGGGGCTTGCATGTGCCCACGTCCTGCAGCACAGGGTGACGAGAGGAGAATAAAGGAGAGGAGCGATTCAATTTTCCATTAGAGAGTCAACTGAACCTCATTATTTAACTACATCCTCAGAGCACTGCTCTTGAACATGGGCCTGATTTTACACACCTATTCATTGCTGTGATTAGCTCTTCTCAGGCGGGAAACCAAATACCGGGAAGAGAAGAACCTTATCAAACTGTCCACAACAGGTCTTTATACAATTTGACAAGGCTCTAAAAGCAGAGCTTGGTTTAACAGCTGTCCCAGAACAATCTGCATCAATGTTCTCTATACAAGTCTATTGATGGGCCAGATGCACAATTTTACAAAATGAGACTATTAATTAGGGATTAAACAGATATTAATCTTTTATAAAAGCATCCAAACCCTGCTTAGGGGATGCTAGTTATCAGCTCACACTGAACAACACAAGAGAAGATATACTGAAGGCCTTACAACAGCGTCATACATGAATTCATAATGCCACTTTGTGAGCTGCAGGCCATCATTATTTCTGACTTGCTGATGAGAAGGCTGGGGGGTAGGTGGGGGGCAGATGGGGGGCAGATAGGGGGCAGATAGGGGGGCAGCGGTCGGACTCCAAACACACTAATCTACACACCACCTGCTTTAAGGTGGGCTAAAGTTGGCTAAATCGGAGGGGCGGTTAAATATTGTAAAGGTACACCTTCACAAATACTGTACAAACACACACACACACACACACACACACAAACACATCCTTTACCACACTGTATTTTTGGTATTAGGGTATGTTTTACTTTTTAATTTCCCTCGTCATTTTTTGGATCTTATTACATTTCACTTTGTTTTGTTTTGTTATGTAGATAATTTAATCTTATACAATCTTGTCATCTTCACTTTGGTTTTGTTTCGTTTAGGGGCTACCTGTTTTTAAGCTGCTTGGGGTCTTTTCTTATCACAACTGCACAGGTTATTATTTGCACCACCCACTGCTGCTTTTGTTTTTCATCTTGTAATCTTGTTTCTTTTAAATCTTCTGCCGAGGGTTTTCATCACTGTCCAAAATTACTTACATTTTCTATCCATTTCTTCCAACAGCCCGAAGTAATACAATAAGTCCTAGAAGTGCGTTATTAAAATTCCACTGCAGTTGCTTCTATTTTTGGTGCCTGAATCTTTTATGACACCTTGTGGTTTCATCTACTAGTGACTTTGTCGGTATGTCAGCTTTCTATATTCCCAGCAAGACACACTGTCAGTTTTGTTGTACTTTGCGCTCCAGTCTGTGCATCTGTGCTCAGCGCTGCCTTGAAGCGGACCGAACCAAGAGAAAAGAGCAATGTTGAGGCTGCCTCAGGTAAACAACCTGATAAACAACCTGATAAAAGGAGGACTAGGCACCCATTAGCAAGCAGTGCCTCAGCTCGGGAACCGGATCAATCTGCTTTGTAAGCTTTCAGATATCCGCCGAGCACCGTTCTGAATAGTACACATTTGTGGCGCTGTGGAATGGACCGTGTGCATACCAAACATCTGATGGCTCTGACGTCCCTGCATCTGGATATTATATAGGGAAGGAAGTTCTGAGGATGAGGGTCATGACCCCCTGAGGGGTCGAGATGACGCAGAAGATTTTGAAATATACCTTTTTTTTATAAATTATTTTTTAACTATGGAGCACTTCTTCTTAGAGCTCATGGTTCAAGGACCAGTAATCTAGCTGGTGAAGGGGGAGAGACAGCTAAATGAAATGAGACCCCTGCCCACCCCCCAGCCCGGTGACTGACGTACCGTGCTCCAGGATGATGAGCTGAGCGCTGGACTGGATGTTCCCTGCATCGTTCTCAGCAAGACACTGGTAGAAGCCCTCATCGGATTTGACCAGACCCAGAACCTGCAGGTTGTGCTCTTTCTGTTGGCAGAAACGACGCGAGGAGAAACAGGAAGGAGTTAGGGATCAAAGGAAGGGAGGAGAGGATACGAGTAAAAAAAAAATATTGGTTACAAAAGAAAGAACAAAACCATGAACAATAAAGACAAAACTATGTCTCACACAGGTGTTTTAGGAGATTCCACTGATTAAATCCTTACAAGGCGGAGCTAGGTGGCTAATTTGTTGAGGTAAGAAAACTACATATTCTGCATATTCAGTTGTCTTCCACCATAACAGGTGGAACACAGGTGAAACACAACAGTCACTAAGATGTCAATCATTCTCAGACAATCCTGAGAGGAGATCTAATCAACCAAAACGACTCTAAACACCTGTGTGGGTGAACAGGGGTTTTAACATATAAGACTTAAGCTGTTATTTACATAATCGTGTAGAGCTAGTAATAGTAAGGCGTGGGCGAGGGAGAAAGCAGACCAACAAACCAAGAGTAACACAGAAAGAGTTTTTCATGGGACCTTCATGCTCATCATACGCCCTTACAATTATTTTGAAGTAGTCACTGGGAATGACAGCATCTCCATTCTTCACCCATTTGACGGTGGGAGCTGGGGAGCCGGTGACCACGCACTCAAAGACGATGTCCATGGACTCATGGGCGTAAATGTTGGCTGGCCGCCTGACAAACTGGGGAGGAACTGTGGAAGGAGATGAGGAAAAAAGATTCAGAAAATATCAAATACGATCATCGCTACAGGTCCACACTGTGGTTTAATAGTCAAACAGCTAGTGGAAACTGAAATTCAGTGAGGAAAAAAAATCTGTGAGTGTTCATTTCCATGGGAAAATCAATACACCAGTTGTCAAAACTAACCAGGCACAGCAAGCTACGATATGGCATCTGGCAGAAAATAAACCGGCCCGTTTTACACAAGCTGCCCGCCACCCACAATTGCCACACGCCAGTTGAGAAGGATAAACAGTGTCTAAGCAAAACAATTTCACTTCTTATTTTCTGGGCATTTCACAGCGTCACACTTTCAGACACTTGGAATAACTTAAAGGAGCAGGAAACACACACACACGTCTTTGTTTGAGAAAATAAATGAGAACATCAACTTTCTCTTCTCTTACACAAATCAGCTTTCTGTACAACGCCACTACACTGTCTAGATCTTGCTACAGTGACGAGGCACAGCCCTTGCAGGTCTCTGCCAGTGTTGGTAATGAGGGCCGGGCGGGAGTCATTTGATCTGCTGGGGAGACAGAGCGCCCCATCCATCTGTCCGCTGGAACAAGGTCGCTGAGAGCACAGGGCCCAGGCCTTGTCCTCTTTCTATAATTGGAGTGTGCAGTGTATGTAGGCCTAAAGAGGGAGGGAGTATGCTAGTATGTGTGTGTGCAATTCTTTTTATGCACAACTGCCCATGTGTGTTCTCTGATAAGCGGTGACCCAGCTGACTAGTTTAAATGAGTGTATTGTTGGCATGTCAAGCCTTCCTCTGCCTCATGTGATAGCTAGCCATTAGCATTCTATTCAGAGGGCCTGATATTAATAATAATAGGAGGAATAGGGTCCCTCTCTGGCATTCATATCATGCAGAGTGGAGAGGTTATAGGTTTAAGTCTCCAAGTAGATTAGATGTGGCCAATTTGCTGCATGATCAAACTGCTGGTTAGCGGATTAAAAGTCAAATTTTGCAATTTATCCCCACCCAAATTCACCCAGGGAATTAAGACTTTACTGACAAGTGTGAACTTTGATACCGCCACTGTAACATGTTATGCAATATAATCTATAGACAAGGCTGCTTTATTTATATGGCACATTTCATAGTGCCAATTCAAAGTGCTTGGATGTGTTTTACTAATACTAAAATGTATTAGAAGAGGCAAAGCCTCCAGAGAATGGATTAGATGCCACAGGAGAAGATGCACAGTGTGCCTGGCATGCTAAATCATTGCTGGAATAATCTCAGGACCATACAGTATGCCATTGATTATCGAGGCGGCATTGGAAATGAGGGCAGTGGTGTGCCTGGGCTTGATGGTTGTCGAGACAGCCATTATCTTGCTACATACGTGTGTGTGTGTGTGTGTGTGTGTGTGTGTGTGTGTGTGTGTGTGTGTGTGTGTGTGTGTGTGTGTGTGTGT
>JAOEHI010000168.1:0-14054 GCA_025447815.1 Percopsis transmontana
TAACCTGGGTTCGATCGAACCCCAGGGGTTCGGTGAGTCAGTCTTAGGGGTTCGGCGGAGGATTAGACACACCCGACTCCTATGATTCGTGATGACACGCCCCCCTTCGGTGGGTTCGATGAGTGCGCATATGAAACTGGTGGGGTTCAGTACATCCAACAAGGTTAAGAACCACTGCTGTAAGATGAACCCCTGACCAACTATTGGCGTATACCAGAGGCTATTTCATGGCACTGCAAAATTATCCTTTCCCCTATTTGACAGCGAACAAAAACCTGCATGATGAACCAAAGATTTCAATTTTGATTAATCGGACCATAGGTCATTGATCTCCCAGCACTCAGTAGTCCACTGGTGGTGCTTCATTGACCAGGCAAGCCTCTTTTTTATTATTTAGCCATTTTGGCAATGGCTTTTTTACTGCCACTCGACCTGTCAAACCTGCAGCTCAAAGTCTTCTCTTCACAGATGAAACTGAGACTTGCTTAATTTGACCAGTGTTAAGATGTGCTGGAAGCTGTTGTCCTATGAGTCACCTATTACGCAAGCTGTTGACTGTCAGAAACCTGGTTCAGAATCTGGTCCTGTTGCAGCTTTGGGTCTGTCAGTCCTCTTGGCTTAACACCATGGCTTTCATTGCAATTTGCCTGAAAAATGCCTTTATAAATAACTTCGAAATTTACATTTACATTTTTTTGTAACCTTAACTTTTTTTTAAACCTCTCTCAGTTTACCGCTTACCTTTGTAGCATTTCAAGTTTTTCACTGGACTTGAATTGCTTCAATTTGAATAAAAACTGGAAAAATGGGGGTGTTCTAAAAATATGTGTGTGTGTGAGTATATGTATATATTGTATATATATTCTGTATGTATATATAGACATCAAAGGAAATTATATACAAATCAAAGGGAAGAGATTGCAGAAATGGGAGTTCTCCATGACGTCCTTACTAGCTGGGAACGTCTATAAGCGTTATACATCAAAAAGTGTTTTAATGAAACCCAATTTAGCCTATATATATACACAAGTTTAGTAGGAAGATATTCCATTAAAAAACTGTGGGGGGCAGCAATACGCTCTAGTCTGCCGCAAAATAAAATCAGCAGAAGAAGAAGAAATAGTGACAAACTAACATCGCCAGTGCTTACGGAATGCTGTGAAAGTTCTAATTTCAGGTGAGGTATTGCTAAAATAACGTGTATGTTATTAGTAGGCTACAGGTTATTGTGCATGTTGGATCATCCTGCTACCCCGCCACGACTTAATACAAATAATATTAATTAGTTAGTTAGCATCGGTGGTTTTAAATGGTGACATGAATAATCTTCGGTCTGTCAATGTTGTGTCTGTGATGTATTCAAGTATATTCATATTACAAGTTGCAACATCACTGTCTCAGTGACTCATTCGACGAAGCAGTCACTATTGCTGTTGTGGTATAGCCCCAGATGTACAGTAGGCTATTCATTGAAAAAGCGTTAGGAATTGTATAAATTCACATTGTATTCAGTGTAGTTTGCAAATTAAGTTATTGACAAATTATTGTAAAGGCTTTTTGTCTGCACAAATTGTATTTGTTTAAAGCACTACTATAATATTTTCATTTAAAAACAAGAAAATGTGCACTATATATACCTATATGTTTTTATTTCATTTCAAATCTTCAGCCTATTTGTTCAGCTTACATTTAACTTACATTGACAGGCGCTTTAATCGAAAGCGACTTTACAATAAGGAGATACATTTGTCAATAGCTGAATAGGTCATACACCAGTTATTGTAAGCAAACATTTTGTTAAAATAATGACGTCAGCATCTCATCAGACTTACCTATACAATTTACAACATACATTAGCCTGAATACCAGCAAAGTGCCTAATCTTCTAGAGCTAGACTTTTTTTAAGGGATAGAGACAGAAGATAAAGGTTCATCATAGAGAACTTCCATTAGTGGGAGTGTTATGAGGTAGAGAAGTCAGTGGTTACTTAATACATTTAATAGTGGCACTGGTGATAAGTCAACTGTCAACCATAATCAGCCCCTCACACAAACAGCAGACCCACCCTAACACAATCTGGTTTGCACAGTTAAATGCTGAAAAGGTCTGTTTTTCAACATGTATTTGATCTTCATCTAAACAATATTGATAGTTAAAGTTGATCTAATTGAAGAAAATAACAATAATGATAATGATTCTTAAAAATTCTTTAAACAGTCAGAAATGCAATTGTGTGCTTTGTAAAAAATAAGTACGCCCCCTAGCAGCAATAGCTGGTATTGCCCCCTTTGGCAGAAATCACTTATTATTGTTTTAACAGTCGCTGGAGACATTTTTGCCCATGCCTCCTTAAAGAACTCTTTTAACTGTGTGTTATTTAAGGACTTTTAAGGAAGTCGGCATTTATATTGGGTTAAGATCTGGACTTGCCATTCCATAACTCTCTATTTCTTATATTTGAGTTTGAGTGTTTATGGTCATTGTCCATGGTGCAAGGTCCACTTATGGATTCTCCTCGATTCTAGATCATTTTTGAGAACAGAGCAGGGGCGTAGGAGTGGATTTGAAACTGGAGGGGACATTGAAATGCTAAGGGGGTTCGGGGGCATGCTCCCCCGCAAAGATTTCTTTAAAATATAGCACTTAAATGCTGATTTCTGGTGACTTTTGAGAACATAATGTACTAATTAGTGTGGTTGTAAGAGGGTCTGTCTGTGCAGTGACAGAAGATGAACGATACTAAGACTGGGGAGGGGAGATTATAAAGAGGGGTGTGGGTGCACGGACAGAGAGACTGGCTTTAATATAAATAAATCTGTCTCTGTGAGAATTTTGACTAATGTTACCATTAAATCGTTCATGGACACAAAGCAATGGCACAAATACTATTTTGGCTGATCATCAGCTATGATAGCAAATAGTTACTAGCTTGTTTTACACCGATTTTGTGCCTAGCAAACTTCATGAATTCGTGGCTAGCAATTTCATGGGATGAATTAGTTACGATATCCTACCTCAATGAGAAAGTGGTAAAAAAATCTAGATTGTGAGAAGTCTGTCCATAACCGTCCTAGATACTTACAATAATTGCCTCAGGACAGAGAGGACTCGCATTCCATCAATGAATCCATTCCATTGCGTGAAAGTAGCCACCTCTCTGAAAATTCATACCAGAAAACTTGGTTTTCTCAAGGCGCAACCTGGGTATTCTTTTTATAGTTCTATGGGCACAACAGGCATACAGTTCCGCGAGCCGACTACACTTTTGACTTCTGCCAAACTCCAATCTTAGTGGAGAAAGTAAGGCCATGCAATATATAATTTGAAAAAGTGGGGCGGACAAAACCTAGAATTTGAAATTTCGGGGGGACGTATCTCCTATGCCCATGGAGTAGAGGCTTCTTTCTTCCTGACCTCGCGTGTAGTAAAGTTGTGCAGTCTTTTTCGTCTGGTTGACTGTAGGGCGGCACCTAATGATTATTTTCTTATCGACTAATCTAACAATTAAGTTTCTCAGTTAATCTAATAAAATGTTTGAATACTCCATTCATATTAATGTTTATATAGGCCTACTATGCTATATCTATCTATCTATCTCTATCTCTATCTCTATCTCTATCTCTATATATATGGCTACGCTTGCATGGAGTGGTTTGGGGCTGGTAACCAAATAGATCAATTTGGTTACCAGCCCTCATGCACTTTGTCTAGAGAAGCAAGAATTGCCTGTAAATCCCTTGATGCTATCCCCATGAAAAGACAAACCTTTTCATGGGGTATACTTACTTTTTTTTTAAAAATATATTATGCAGAGTGAATGAAGACAGTCGCTGTTTTGGGAGGGGGGATTGGGGGACTGGCAGCATCTTACTACCTCACTAAGAGCCCCCATATTACCAAGGTAACATCTGTCTTCAAATATTTTTCACTGAGCTTTATAGAACAGTTCCAGACACAAATCATGTACCTTTTTTTTATTCCACATATAGAAGTCCTTGTTGATATGTTCATCTAAATAATAACATACAAGATTATTCAACTTTGTATTGTGGTGAAGCAGAATGGAAGAATGCATATTTTCATTTTCAGTAAATTGGACAAATTCTCAAATGTTTCCACTGTTGTTGCTGTATGGAGTCCCAACGCTGCCAAAATTAAAAATAGATGTTTACATTAAAAAAGTGCTCAATAAATATCATAATTGCACCAAAAAATAAATGTAGGCATTAATTAAATCATACCATGCAAAATAAATGTCTTTTAATTTGTTTCTTTATTTATTCACTTTTTTTTAATTAATTACCTTTTTATTTATTTTCATTTATATTTTTCAATTATTTATTTGTTCTTTTATTTATGTGTTTCTTTTAATATTTTTGTCTGTATTCTTTTTTCTTTGCATATTATTACTGTATTTATTTCCCCCAAACATATTTATTTTCGTCTCTCCTTTTTACATTTCTGTCTGTCCTTTTTTACATTTCTGTATGCATTTCTGCCTCATTATGCAAATGAGGAGGGCTGTCTCTCAAGGGGTCAACTTCACCCCTATTGGTCGACATGATGCTAAGACATTACAGCTTTGGGCCTCCATATTGCTGGTCATTGCATTAAGAGTGAAAAACCTTTCACAGATTTGTGAAAGTATGGACAAGTGTGAATATATAGTAAACGCCACATATCTTGCTATCCTTTGTGTCTCTAGGTTATTTTATTAGAATCTAGTAGTCGCTATGGCGGTTGGTTGTGGTCCACCCGGAGGCCAGATGGGGCAGTGTTTGAACATGGGCCTAGAGGGATACGACCAGCTGGCGCAGTTGGATGTAACACACTCAGTATGGTAGGAAACCCAAAGTTCACCCTAAAAAACAACGGTTATTGTGTACTAAGTGCTAGGTCACTAGTCATACAAAAGATAGCAAAATACATCCCCTGGTATCAGTTTGAATCAGTCAGATAAAGCACTTGAACTTGCTGCTGGAACTTATTCAAAACTTTTGACTGTTTCTAAACATATTTGTGTTTATTACAATAATAGTGATACATTTTGCCAGGCTTAATCTCAGGACTTCTCAGCTAAGAGTCGGATATTCAGCCCACTGGACATTTCCACTAAGGCTGAAGGATTATTTTAATTTGTGTATTTCTCAATAAATGCTGCCTTTTTTTTTTTTTTTTTTTTTTTTTTTTTTTTATTAAAAATGTTGGGCCAATGCATATTAGAGGATACTACAGGGATATCAGTAGTTGCCGACTGTATACATTTGAACTGGTGGCAGGATAGTCCAGAGGTCTAGGTGTTGGAGTCCCATCTGGAAGGTTTTGGGTTCGAGCCCCAGAGGTGGCCTACCTGTAAGCATCCTTGAGCAAGATGCTTAACCCCTATCTGCTCTATGTAATAGCATGTAATTGTAAGTTTCTTTGGATAAAAGTGTCTGCTAAATGACTCAATTATAATTGAACCAAAACTGCCAAAACTGAGGAATGATTCAAAACGGTGATGTAACAAAACTTCATTTGCTGAAATCACTTGACTTGACCTTTTGATACATGCACCAAAGCACTGTTTAAAAAAAAAAACTTATTAAACAAAAAAAATTGTTCCTTAAAACTACAATTGGGTCATTTTAGCAGACGCTTTCATCCAAAGAATCAAGGGGCAGGTAGGGTTAGACATCTTGTTCAAGGATGTTTACAGGTAGGTCGGTCGATCGAAACTACAACCTTACGGCTTTCTATAGCCAGCACAGATCAATGTGATGCATGAATGTGCACTCTACTTCTCAGGCACACCTACTGGACACAAGTTTTTAGAAAGTTAACCCCTGTACCTTTTTTAAATAGGTCTGAGTGTGAGTGTGAGAGAGAGAGAGAGAATTAAAATATAATATGCTGGTTGTCCTCTTTACAGGTAGAAGACTTAGGTCTTCAGAGTGAAGTTCTTCCAGTCCCTTACAGTCATGTAGCATCAAAAAACAGATACCTTTATGTTAATGGGAAGCTACACAAGATGCCTTCAGGTATAAGGTATGCCATGGAGATGCTTTTATAATAACTGGAATATTTTAATTAATCGATTAAATGATTACATTTTTTTTTTTGAGGAAATCAACAAATCAGTCAATAGTCGACTTAGAATTTCTTCCGTTAATGACGGCTCTAGTTCCTGTGTAGGCTATATATTTGAGGGGTTAATGATCTGTCCTTCAATCACCTCTTTTCACACTCTCTCTAGCGGAGTTATCCGGACAGTTCCTCCCTTCTCCCGCCCCCTCTTGGTGAACATTGCCATGGAGATGCTGGTAAAGAAAGGCAAGGAACCAGATGAATCAGTCCACTCTTTTGTCTCCAGGAGGCTAGGGAAGGAGGTAAGAAATACAGGAAGAATGAGAGAATAGAGGATTCATCATGTAGATCATAGCCAAAGAGAACATTGGAGCTTCTAGATATCAGAATGGTATTTCTAGAAATAAGTAAGAATTGGTCCTTACTCTACCCCCATTATATTATACGCACAACATTCTCTACAGTTTACAGAGAAAGGTGCAGAGAATTGTTACAGAGAAACAACAAAAAATATCCTGTGAGTGGTGGTTCTGTGGGCAAAAATGCCTAATGAGAGAGGTAGGGGTGGGGTGGGGGGAATGGACAGGCTGGCTTAAGCTGGTGTGAAAGCACCTAAAAGGTTGACTAGAAGTCAGTTCAAGCTCATCCAAACATTCAAGGCTTACTGGTCAAATTACCTATTTTCTTTTACAGTCAATAAGAGATTCAACAAAATAAATGGGATGTACTTTGTCTGACATTTTGTGTGTTTGTGTTTGTGTGTGTGTGCCTGCATTGGGGGCCTTTGCGTATGTCTCCATATGAGCAGCTGGCAGATATAGCCATAGACAGTCTGTGTCGTGGCGTGTTTGCTGGGGACTGCAGGAAGCTGAGTGTGCGATCTTGTTTACCTCCCCTCTACAACGCAGAGCAGCACAGAGGTTCCATAGTACTGGGAATGCTCCTACAATCAGGTACAGTTGTGTTGTAACATTTTCAACATAATCTAGCTTTTACACAATGCTCAATGGTATGGGACAGACTGTGATTAGGGGCTCTAATTTCCGGATGGCGCAAGTCCGGCGGTTGCGCCAATGCAGACGTAATGTTAAACACAAAGTGTATTCTCTCGCCTGGGCGCGTTTGCTAATTTCCTGGCACACCATGACATCGCTTGCGCCAAAATGGGCGTGGGGGCGCAGTGGAGGGTGTTGCAGTCAAAATCAGGTGGTGCAGTGCTAGTTTAATGTCAAATAAAACCACATATTGCACTAGCGTCTCTGCCTGGTCAGACCACGTCTTAGTGCAGACGCAGGCGTTGTGTGGTAGTTTTCGGACTTTAAGCGAAGGTGTATGTTATGTGATCTATTTTGTGAATAATTAAACTAATGTGTTCTTGACCTTTTTTTTTTTTATCACAAAATATATGCACGTGTATCATGGTGGCTTATTAGAGGTGCAATATTTGTGTACTTGGCAAATGTGACTTACCGAACAAAGACATCAGGGTTTCCTGCTAGTCTGGACTTGAATTTGGCAGTTCGCCGAGACAGAGCGCACTGCTGTTAAAAGGAATGAGAGGAGCTGATTTGATTGCCCGTAACTGAAAACAGCATCCACTACTCCTATTGATAATTTATTCAGTACTGGCCACACCATAGATCGACTTGTGCGATGGATTTGCTTTGTGCATCTCTGCTTGCGCCTTGACCGGGAAACTAGGGCTCTATATCTCTTCTTTTATCTGTGTTGTGTACTCCTTCAGGTCCCAGTCCTGTTATCCGTCCTGGCTCACTGGCTCAGAGAGCTAGGATAGAGTCCTGGGCTCAATGGTCTCTATGCAAGGGGATGGAAGCTCTCCCAGAGGCTATCACTGATTGGCTGTCACAAAATGGGAGGGTCCAACTCTACAAACACGCCAATGTCAAACATCTCAATCCATCTGCTTCAGGCTGGGAGGTTTGCATCATTAATTGCTATGCTTACACAACTTAATGCAAAGGCAGATGGATTTTGAGATTAAACTGATTCTGATGCCTGCAAGCGCTAGTCAAATGCTATTACCTTATAATCATTAAAGTAGAAAAACGGTTTGATTTTAAACCCTAAAACATACTGTTATATATTGAATAATATTTGGTTACATTTTTTTTTTCAGAAGACAGACATCCAGCAGTCTTTTTCTGTATATTTTCCTTGTGCTTTTTTATTTATATGTATCGATACGTGGGGCTAAAAAATCGGTACAATATCATGGGGGAAAATTTTTTTGCACAGCCCTACACAGAATCAGATTTTAGTGGAAGTAGGGAAAAATAATTTTTCATATAGCTAAAGACAAGACTCCTCCAAGAGGAGTTAAAAATAAAAAATAAACACGATTTTACTTTAAGGTAATACAATCATCATCATCATTCATTTAGCCTGGGCATAGGCAGAGGAGTTGCTACATTCATAGATAATTATGCCATTTTTGGTTTTCTGCTGATGCTGATTTGGCTACACCATTTATTGTTAATCTATGTATCTGTATGTGTACATACACTTGTGTGGTTCTGTGTTTGTAGATCCAATTAGAGGATGGAACCATATCAGCTGACCATATCATCTCCACTTTGCCGGCTAGAGGTACTGGATTGTTTTAATGCATAATACTGGGTTTCTTCTTAACAGGAGAAGGCTGTTGTCAAGTTGCTATCTTTTTTTTAATCTATGTACTGTGAAATAGAGATCTAAAGTGAAACTCTTTCTAGTTAATAATTCACAAATTCCACCAAAGCTAGCACAGTAACTTAACATGCTCAACAGTATGTGGTCCAGATCAATCATTTTGTCTAGACTGGTTTAAAAAACAAAAGCATTTACCATTAAGTCCAAGGCCATTGTGACTTCAAGGGGCACTCCTTGATTTGTAATTTTCCTTGTGGTTAAAACAAACATCACACAAACATTGTTTTGGTTTGAAGGTGTGCATGCCCCTCTCATACTTGAGTTATGGGTGGCTTGTGTTCCTTTTTACTCCTCCCATTTATAGCACTCATAGGATCACATCATTCTCTACACTTAAACAGTGAGCTGGGGCAGAAATTTGGGGGCAATCTGGGGCCACTATAACATAATCTGGGAGTGTACCTTTAATTGACCATCCCTAACCTGAAACTAGCCTTTGGTAATGTTGTTGACATGAAGCACTTTTGGCAGCTGTTTTTCCTATACAGGCTGTAGATATTAAAGTAGCCGAACTGCTAGTTTTAAAACATTTTCTATAGTACAACCCCAATTACGAAAAAGTTGGGACGGTATGGAAAATATTACTAAAAACAAAAAGCAGGGATTTGTAAATTATTCTGGTTAGTGATGTCCCAATCCGTTATCAAAGATCGGTATCGATGCCAATCCAGGCATTTTTTAACTGATATCTGCAAACATGGCCTGATCTATTTCTGTGTTTGTCAGTTGTGCAGATTATAACGTTCCGTCACATGCTATAGTAGGCCCAAGTAGCATAGCTTGAAACTACAAACTATTGAGATGTCAGCCATGTGGAAATTCTGAATCCCAGGACATTATAACAAGGTTTTCGACCACCTGCGTGGTTGTAGCGGAATCTTTAATAACGTGACACAGAAGCGTTGAATGTTCCAAAAACCATTTAATGAAGCTTGTGGAAAAAGAGCATGATGAAAACATAAGATAATAAACCACCACGCAGATCCTTCTTGACTGCCTGGACACATTGCTACTGCTACTCACAATCCAAACAAGAAGTAGCCTTGCATATCTTGAGTTTTTAAATATTCAAGATTATATCCAAGTCAATCATACATAGGCTACATGTCTATTAACTAATATTTTCTATTATTTATTAACATATCTATTTTAATTCACAACATAGTTTGCTATCCAGTAAGAAAGTTGACCTCAGTAGTCCTACATCACAATATTGAAACAGGACGTATAGATTGTAGGCTACAGCTATAGGCCTACTATAATTCAATATTTATTAACAAATCGGATCGGAATCTACAGCTATAAATATTGAATGGATCGGATCATGATAACAAAAAAGTGAAGTGAAGAGATGGACCACTAGACTATCCTGCCCCAGTTATTATGAAGCGCAAAATAAGGGAATTTTCAAATACCGAGGTTCAAAAGGCCGGTGGGAGCGGTAACAGAGACGTAATGACAATTTCGTTGGGCGCAAGGTGGTTTTTCTTTTGCCAGGGCGCATTTGCTAATTTGCGCCGAAACGAGCGAATGTGAACTTCCCGAACAAGGACATCAGTTTTGACAGTTTCCTCCCGGGAGAAGCTTTTCTGTCGGTCTGGATTTTCGCCGTAAATTACGAAATTGACGACAGAGAGCGAGCCGCTGTTAAAGGGAATGAGAATGGTTAATTTCATTAGCCGTAATTGAAGACAGCTCCCACGACTCCTAATAATAATTTATTCAATCTAATACAACCCTTTAAAAACTGCGCTGGCGTTGCGCTCGATTACTGCCTCTGCCATATGTCTCGAAATTAGCAAGACAAGTGCATGCTTAATTCAGTTTATACTTGTTGTGAGAGGGCGCAAACCAAGGCGCAACCCCTTGCAGTGGTGTAATCTATTTTATTTTTTTTAGCGAGTATACTGTGATTTTATCAAAACCATGACTAATAATTAGCATCATCATACAAGTGTTGTATCTATTAGCAATAACATCTGCTGAACAGGGCCTACATTTACTCAAAAGTATTTAATTCAATACTCTCATTTGCATAGTCATTGACCTTATCAATTTCCATTGCTTACATCAGCTTTGCATGTGTGCTGATATTTACCTAACTTTCTGTCCCTCCACTCTAACCAAGGATGCCTGTTTTTAAACTCTCTAGCCTGACTTTCAGTCCACAATTCTGGCCAGGAGTTCTCACAATCTCTCTCATAATCTAAAACAGTGGTTCTTAACCTGGGTTCGATCGAACCCCAGGGGTTCGGCGGAGGATAAGACACACCCGACTCATATGATTCGTGATGACACGCCCCCCTTCCGTGGGTTCGGTGAATGCGCATATGAAACTGGTGGGGTTCAGTACATCCAACAAGGTTAAGAACCACTGATCTAAAACAAGGAAATATAAATATTGTATTCTGTTTACTGCTGTACTCAGACACACACACACACTCGATATCATATAAGCTACTCACACTTGCCAGGTAACGTTGCATTAGAATTTTTCGGGCTGTTTTTCGGTAACGTTAACGATCGGGTCATCGTCATCATGATCTGTGGCAGCTTGCAGTGTCTCCCGACACGGCAGTAGCTTCAGGGACGGACTTTTGAAAACACTGAAGTAGTGTTATATGGGTCTGTTTACGTTTTATATCTCATTACTTTGTTCAAACTCTATGTAGTTGCGAGAAAGGAAAGACCGCGCAAAGAATGACTGCGCAAAGAATGACTGCGCAAAGAATGACTGCCAAACAACTTGTAACTTTAAGTGACGTCATGTCAATCCAGGGCACGGCCACGGAAGCCCCAAAGATCCAAACGTCAGTGCTTCACAACACAGACGGGGTGAATTTATGAATGAAAGTGAGAATGTTCTGTCACCAAACGATGTTACATATCATCGCGCTTTTGTAAGTGGGTATACGGAAATCCTTGACTTTTCCTAGTAGGTATACGGCGTATACCTGCGTTTCACATAGACTACACCACTGACCCCTTGCATCATCAACATTTCCAGCAATTGGAATTTATGCACATAGCAAACGGCACTGCATCTTATCCATCCATTATCTGTAAGAAACATTCAAAACCGTAATCTGGTACAGGGTCTGTAGTAAATGCAATTGTATGAAAGATAATCTGGCCATGAAGGCTAGGCTATTTCTTTCATTCAAGGCCAAGCTAACGCTTCACACAACGCTACTGATAACAAAAACAGCTTTGGAGGAGGTATCAATAATAGTAGCCTAGTAGGCCAACCACTTGTTTGTATGTGTAGTGATTACTAAACCGAAACCCCCTGTTTTTCAAACCCTGACTATGGCCCTGTGCGCAACACTGTTTGCACCTTTCTTTCAAACGTATTGAATATAGATGCTGTCACTATCAGCTGAAATTGCGTTGAGGCTATATAGATCACATTGAGTTTAGTAAATTAATGTATTTGCATTTTCCCCTCCCATTATTTTGCACATTAAAATTGAAACGCCCCAAACTGCATATTCATGAAGGCAAACGTAGTAAATGAACACAACGTGCTATCTTGCAAAGATGTCATCCTCCATGCACACCATTAGTAGATCAGCTTACATGTTAATTTGCGGGTGATGTATAGTTTGCACATGATTTTATTCATGCAAAGCTTTAGTAAATCCAGCCCCAACTGTATATAACTAGCTCCCGTGGGACCACTTCCCAATAGGGTTACAATATAACATGCCCAATTTATATAGCCTAACAAATACGGTCCATCTCACACACATGATTTTTTTTTAGATTTTCCAAGCTCTTACATTGTGAGATATCTGTAATACATAGTGACAGATTTAGACAGCCACCCACACGCAAAAACTCACTTAGCAATTAACTACAGCATGATAGCATGATGTCTTTTCAGACACTATAGGACAAGGAAAACACGAGTGTAGGGGTACTCAAAGATGTGTGTGTGTGTGTGTGTGTGTGTAGGACTGTGATGTATTATACATAGGTTCATGGGAAATGTAGTTCCTGAAAAATAATGAAAAATATTTTTTTCTTTTACAATAACATGGTGTTCATACATGCATACAAATAAAGGCTCTTTGTGTCAAAGATTAGGGGATAACAAACTTGCAATGCAATAAGGGCTGTACAATTGCATGCACTCCACAGAACATTTGATGTCTGTACAATTATAATGGGTTTCTTTCTGCCCCCCACTAGTCCTCTCCTCAGCCCTCCCACACTCTCTACAGCCCCTCATCCAACAGCTCCAGGAGATTCTGTCCGTAACTGTTGCTGTAGTTAACCTGGAGTACAAGGGCGCCATCTTGCCTGTGATGGTAAGAACTAGACATTATCTTCAAAACAAAGCATTTATAGGTGCTCTATTAAAGTTATTTATAATTTACTTTTTAGGTGTTAATGAGAAAATTAGCTTTTGTGAGTTTCACATAAACAAAATTAATGGAATATATGGGATATATAGTATGTATACATACATACAAGTCCTTTACAATTCTTGCATTTGAAGTCATTTTCAAGTCAAGTTTTTTTTCTTTAAGCTTTATATATTAAATGTATATTAGGGGGCAGGATAGCCTAGTGGTTATGGTGACCAGCTTCTACCTGAAAGGTTGTGGGTTAATCCTGTACATGCCTGGCCTACCTGTATGCATCCTTGAGCCTAACCTGCTAAATTATCAAATTGTTTATACAGTTATATACATACACATAGAGAGCAGCAACAATAAATGGTAATGAAATGCTAGGTCATAGTGGACACTTTACTCTGAAGAAGGTGTTGGAGCAGTCGTAAGTGAACAGGGAGTTGAGACAATAGGGGTCTGAGCACGCAGCCCTGTAGGGCACCAGTGCTGAGTCAAATGCCTACCTGTAAGCAGCCTTGAGCAAGATGCCTAACCCCTATCTGCTCCATGTAATAGCAGCATGTAACTTTTAAGTTGCTGGTCATATAATTAGAATGTCATCAAAAAGTTGAATTATTTCAGTAATTCCACTCAAAAAGTGAAACTTGGATATTATATTCATTCACTCCACACAGACTGATATATTTCAAATGTTTATTTCATTTCATTGTGATGATTAAAACTGACAACTAATGAAAATCCCAAATCCAGTATCTCAGAAAAATAGATTACTTAAGACCAATACAAAAAAAAGGATTTTTAGAAATGTTGGCCAACTGAAAAGTATGAACATGAAAAGTGTGAGCATGTACAGCACTCAATACTTAGTTGGGGCTCCTTTTGCCTGAATTACTGCAGCAATGCGGCGTGGCATGGAG
>JAOEHI010000169.1:0-14053 GCA_025447815.1 Percopsis transmontana
TCTATCTATCTATATATATATATATCTCTATCTATCTATATATATATATATCTCTATCTATCTATATATATATATATATATATATATATATACATACACACACACACACACACACACACACACACACACACGATGCTTGTGCCTTTCATATAATTAATTGAGTAAATAGTTTACATCTTGGATGTCACACATCTGGGTCCAGGTAAAGACTTGCTCAGAGGGCGGGTACACGGTGTGGCGTTTCCTTTCTTTAGAGACAAACGACATCACCTGGGACAGAGAGAAAGAGATGCCAGCAAACATGTGAACGAATCGATTAACATTAGCCTACTGCAAATTGTGCAGTGTAAAAAAGGTATTTGGTTCATTTCTCACTTCTCTAAAATATGGTTTTGCAAACTCGCCGGACAGTCCTTTTTTCCAGCTTTCTCCAAATCCAGGAGGTGTTTGCTTATTGGCGAGCCTCTCTTGGGCTGCCTTCTTGTTTTGGGCTATTCGGTCTAGTTGCTCATGAGTAAGACAATGAGAACTGGCCACCTCATGCTCGGGGGATGTAGACTTCAACTTCTTCTGCCCAGTCTTAGTATATTGAGAAAAATATAAAGTTGGTGAATCGTGGGAAAATGGCAGTGTGAACAGTTTTAAAGAATGTCTTCCGTACAACACAAACATGGCGCAACACCACATTCAAAACAATAGGAAACAGTGACGCTAGCGAACACGCATTCGTCCAGTACGCGGAATGGCAAGGGAGGATTCGTTCTACATGTCTCCAACTGGATCAATGTGAGTCATAAAATACCTTTGTGTGGGGATATAAAAGCTGTAATGTTAATAGAAATAACTCACAAATCTTAACAAAACGTCGGTTACACTTAAATAATTAATATACGATTGATAATACCTTGTCGTGTTCTTCATCCCCTTCGATTTCATTTAAGTCCTTGGATACTCTCTTTTTCAAGACAGGAGAAAAAAATGAATTTATAGTTTTCTGTCCTATCATTGCGGTATCTAAATGTAGACCTTGACCAGGAAACTTGAACTAATGTCAGCTACCGCAATGATCCCTGTAGAAGTCGTTTCTCTCTGTAATAGTTCCGCGCTAAAACAATGTGACGTACGAAGTGACGTGAGTTTGGTATTGTTCAAGTGCACGAGTTACTTAATGTTTCTTACTTGGTAGACTAGCCTACTTGGTATTTCTATTTCGTTCTTTAATTAATTACGATCTTTTCCATTCATGTATTATTATTATTGTAGGACTGATGGATAAGTATATAACTCGGGGGCAGACGCGTTCTTGTAATACTGAGGCTACTGACAATGCCAGAACTGTAAGGAAGAGGATCAAATTGGATGCCTGTGATGATGAGGAAACAGATGAGGGTGTGGAGGAAGATGCCGCCTTTGCAGAGTTCTCTCACCCTGTTCCATGGCAAAAAATAGAAGCAGAAGGACTGGACTGTGATTATGCTTTATTGTTTCCTAAGAAGGAAGCAGACCACCTATTTAAACAGCTGGAGGAGGAGGTGGTGTACTTAAAAGGTATATCAACATATTGCCTAATACCCACCCAATAACGCAGTGTATTTCAATTTTATTTATTTTTGTCCCAGAGGATGAAGCAAGGGTCCAGGTATTTGGAAAGCTCTATGATATACCCAGAAAGCAAGCCACATATGGAGATGAAGGCCTAAACTACATCTATTCTGGAGTGAAACATTTAGCCAGCCCGTGGACTCCAACCCTGGAACAAATTCGAGAGGCAGTTACAAAATCAACAGGACAAATGTTTAACTTTGTCTTGGTAAACAGGTGGGAAATCACTGTTTGGCTGCTGAGTTGGCTTTTTATGGCAAGCCAGCTAAAATATTCCAGCTAACAGAAAACCCCTCAATTACAAATAAAGCCTATTTAATAGTAGCCAGATGAAAAAAAAATAAAAAATTTTCTGTATGTTCCTCAATATACTTAAACTGTTCTCCCCCTTGCCCATATCCGTATGAAACCTGCTCTTCTCTGCATCAGGTACAAAGATGGTCAGGATCACATTGGGGAGCATCGTGATGATGAGAGGGAACTGGATCCTCTGTGTCCCATAGCATCTGTCTCTCTGGGGGCAGCGCGGGACTTTATCTTCCGTCATCGAGACGCACGGGGAAAACACAGCTACAGGAAGATTGAACCAGTGAGGCTGGAGCTCACACATGGAAGCCTGCTCCTCATGAACCCACCAACCAACACATACTGGTACCACAGCCTACCTCCTCGCAAGAAGGTCCTCCTCCCTCGTATTAACCTTACCTTCAGACGCATTCTCCTTGAGAGCAAGAAGTGATTGGTAGCTAGCCATGGCATGTGGGGATAACTAGACTATTACTGGTGGTGCTAGTAGACTAGTAAGTGTTTTGACATAAAGTTTGCCTTGTACCTAGTTCCTTTGAGTTTCTTCCTTTAGTTTCCATTTGGTATAGCATAACTCGCTCCTCTTTGAACTTCAATATATTACCAAAATTAGCAATCAAAGACAATAAGTTCAACTTTGTGTAATGTTAAATGCTGTACACTCTCATGCTGCCAGACAATGATAATGCAGTGTATTCATCCTTTTATGTAATGCTTATGTCTAACAATTAAGGTAACTGAAGTTAAAACAATGTTGTTGTTGTTTTTTTTTGTAAAATAGTGCACATTAAACAATTAACTACATTTAGACAAAATAAAGTTATTACATTATCAAAAGTTTGGGGTCAAGTGTCCTTGTTTGTAAAATAACATAAAATGTATCAGAAATACAGTGTAGACATTGTTAATGTTGCAAATTATTATTGTAGCTGGAAACGGCTGCTTTTTTTAAAAGGAATATCTACATAGGTGTACAAAGACCCATTTTCAGCCACCATCACTACTGTGTTCCAATGGAACATCCAAGTTTATTATTTTAAAAAGGCAAATTGATCATTAGAAAATCCTTTTGTTTGTCCTGAGAAATTAAGGCTATTCCAATGCGAGAAATTATTAAAAAAACGGAAACTCTCGTACAACGCTGTGCACTATTCCTGTCATAGAACAGCGCAAACTCACTTCTGGCTCTAACCCGAATAGAAAGAGGAGTGGGAGGCTGGGTGCACAACTGAGCAAGTGGACTAGTACATTAGAGTCTCTAGTTCGAGAAACAGACACCTCACAGGTCCTCAACTGGCAGCTTCATTAAATAGTACCCTTGCATGGAACATAATTCATTTCTCAGAACAAGAATAGGCTGAGTTCAGAAGAAAGTTATTTGTTTCTGGCTATTTTGAGCCTGCAATCGAACCCACAAATGTTGATGTTCCAGATACTTAACTAGTCTAAAGGTCAGTTTAATTGCTTCTTTAATCAGAATCAACAGTTTTTAAATGTGCTAACATAATTGCAAAAGGGTTTTCTAATGATCAATTTGCCTTTTTAAAATGATAAACTTGGATTAGCTAACACAATGGGCCAATAGAACACAGGAGTGACGGTTGCTGAAAATAGGCCTCTGTACACCTATGTAGATATTCCATTAAAAATCAGCTACTATAGTCATTTACAACATTAACAATGCCTACTAGGACTGTGTATTGGCAAGGACCTCACGATACGATACATATCACGATACAAGGGTCACGATACATTGCGATACAATACATTTTGCGATATTCCACATACTAAAAATAAAAACAGAGCTGAAATACCACATATCGGCTTTATATTTTTAAGGAAGGAGCTGCTGTAATTTTGTCAGCTGCGTCTGTCATGTTGCATCCAAATTTCACTCTACCAGAAATGGGGGCCGTCAATTCTAGGCCACTAGCCATACTGCCACATCTTGTAGTTGTAGTTCACACACCGTTTAAATTCTTTTTTAAAGAATCGATTTTTGACCTGGAATGTAGTATATCGCGAAAATAAATATCGCGATATTTTTTTTTGCACGGCCCTAATGCCTACGCTGTATTTCTGATCAGTTTGATGTTATTTTAATGGCCAAAAAAGTGTTTTATTCTTCTAAGTGACCCCAAACTTTTGAACAGTAGTGTACATTTATAATGTTTTATTTACCCAAGACATTTTTGAAAAACAAAACAGGTTGCACACAAATACACACAATCTCACATAAATATACATTAGTGCAAATTAATCTGCCAATGTTAATAGGTTTTGAATGCACCCTATATTGTAAACTTGATCCATTAGTGACTGGGAGTGATCTGGCAGGGATACACAAGTAGAAAGCATTGAGCATAACCTCATGTCATATCTGAATCCTCTGGGATTTGTCTGAAAAGGTGCAATTCCCATTTTCATTTATTTATTGTGGTCTATGTAGGGCTTTCTGATTTCATCAATATTCAGGAGGAGAAAAGATGAAAAGTTTTAACACATAATTTAATGGTAAATTATAATGACCAGACAGCACTTTGACTTCAAATGTGCAGCTATGTAAGTTATCACATTAGAACAATGTATTTGAAACATAAAAAATATAAAATTAAGTAGCTTATAAACAAAGTTGATCAGGACATTATTTAAAATACTGTTTACACATATTGTAGTAGGGGGCTGACTAGTCATATCACAGACATTTAAAGCAACAATCTCGCGATCACTTGAAAACCATGTGGCTACGTTCAGTTTGCATGACTGTAGTAGGACTGAAATAAAAACAAGTTACCTCTGTAACACTTGTTCAATGGGTGTGAGAGACCAGATTACTGTTACAGCAGCCATGACGACTGACTGTATTCTCCAATCCATAAGCCAACTCCTTCCTGTTTTGAAACTACTCCAATATCCATGCTAAACACAGTCTGCCTCTAATGTGTGATGTCAGTATATGGACAGCATGTGGTCCCATGGAAGCACTTTCTTCTTATTCCTGGCCGACCCATGTGCGTCACATATTTAGGCACTCAGTACTATTATTAATGCCACATAATTCACAAATTGCAAGTAAGATGAATATTTTTTGTATTACCTCTATCAGTGATATACAGTATATCTGCAAAAGGGACATTTTGACGTTTGAGATTGTAACTTGTATCTAAATTTCACAATTTCTACCCCAAATTCAAGGATTAAAAAAAAAAAAAATCTGTTCCCATTTCTGAATGCAAGATCCAATTGTAAAAACAACCACACATACAGTAGTAGAAGGAAAAGCAATAGCTTCCAAAGTGAGAGCTGTAGATGAACAAATACCCTACAAGTTTCTTTGGGATCATGCGTGCCACATTGGAAATAACCATTCAATCCAATCATCATTTCCATTAAAGCACAAGTTGACCTTTGACCTCTCACCATGAACTTTGATGTTGACAATACATTGTCTCTCCTTCTCAAAAGGTCCCATTGATACAATGTCACCCTTTCGCGGTAACCACACAGTAACCGGCACATGTGAATGTTAGTAGCACGGTAGTCGGGCTTTAGGCTGGAAACCCCCGGAAAAACTATTCCTCTGGCTGGCGAGATTGGCTCAGTCTTTGGACCCTCTCATAAAAGAGAAGGTAAGCATTGGAAGATAGCGCCTCCTGCAGGCTAGCTTTGCGCACTGAGTCGTCTGACACCCATAGCCACTGGGAACTGAAGGATGTGGTAGGGCTGCGGCGGTATGTCACAAAGTGTCCTGAGTGCATGTCTCCATGGTGCACTACCACAGCCATGAGCTGGAAAAGGTAATCTGTAGAACTGGAGGAAAGAGCACATACAGTATAATACAGATTTTATTAAACCTCTAACTAGGACGTACTACTGCCTTTATACATCCTTTTAAAAGGCCGTCTACCTGTAGTTATATGCAAAGTTGAGCTTTGGGCGCACCGCAGGAGAGGGGAGAAACATGGTTCCATTTGACAAAAGTTTGTTGTTGTTATGGTGCTCTGCATCTAAAGACAAAATACATGTTGACGCTGAATTAGAAAATGAAACAACCTTTAAACTGAAATAGTAAACTGTAAAAGTGCAAATGTACCAATGCCATTGAGAGTAGGTTTGTCGATGGCCTCCACTGGCTTAGGAGAACACTGGATATACGGAATCCTCTGAATGGTGGCACTGTGTTTGTAGCGGTCCAGGGAAAGGTACTCTGTGAACTGAACATGCTCCTGTCTTTTGATTGGAGTTCCTTCACTGGACCACGTTAGCCTCTGCAGGTGAATGCAAAGGCACTGAGGGAGCTAGAAGGAGAAGACAAATCTTGGATTCCTTGATAGGTACCTTCTGATACATAGTAAATTGGGACGCAACAGTAATTATATTTAAAAAAAGATCACCAGTAAACATGTGAGGATATACCTTTCTCATGAACACTTGTTGGATTGCGGGATATTAAAACACAACTAGTTCTCCTGAATAACCTATCCTCATATTCTTGAGGATTATACCGTTTTGATTAAAAAGAGATTTTCCTGGATAAATAAACGTTTACATACATAGGGTATCACTTGTTTTACTGATTACTTTTTTTAAAGAAGAGAATAGTCCCTATACAAGAGCCATGTGTAATATGAATAGTATTACACATGATATAATAATAATAATAATAATAATAATAATAATAATAATACCTTTCCTAATTTAAGCTGCTTGATAAAAGTTGTCCTTTGGCTTTCTAGAGCCTGTCCTCTTACTGTGGTGCCTTGTTTAAGCTGAAAATAAAGAAAAACATTATACTAAATAAGAAAGGTCCATTTGTGTGAAAATGAATTCCGGTTGATATAACATGACAATATGCATGTTTTATTCATGTGCTTTGTCCCATCACAAGGCTCAGATTGATACAATGATGCTCTGCTTCTACACTACATATGGAAACACCCTGCCCAAAATGGAACATTACAAAGTACTTATGGGATTGTGTAATTATACTAGATCATGCACACTACCTCTTTAACCTTAATATTTTAATCACAGTGTCCCATGGTTTACTATTCCATTTTATTGTAAATTGTATAAGTGATAATTTATAATCGTTTATATACAGCAACACAGGATATGCAGAAAACTGACCTTGGTACAATTTTCACACTCCACTTCTTTAATGGTTTCTGATGAAATAAAATGCTGAAGACACTGATCTAGAGATATAGGCTGTGCCTAAGGAGAAATACTCATTAGTAAAAGTTTAAAACATCTATATAGATATGAAAAATGTTCTTGACCACAATAGCTTCTTATAACTCAATTGTACAGGCATTTTCACTAACCCACTGAGGAGGGGGGATGGAGAGAGACAGGCTTTCAAATGAGTCATATCGCACTGGACTCTTTAAAAAGAAAAAGAAAAGAAGAAGGGTAAAATGGTAAATCCATCACATTACAGTGGGCAAAAATATTGTTTTCCACTTCTTCACCTAAAATAAACTCACCTGTTGTTCACAGCGCTTGCATGACATATTGCTGGTCAAGCGACCGTGAAAAGGATGTTGAACTTTCCAGGTGTTCGGTATTGGGTGAACAGGGGCTGCAATGGGCAAGAAGTTGGACCCTTACAATTCGCTACAACTTGATATTCCACTTTGTCATAGCATCCCTCCTGCCTCCTTACCTCGACTTCTGCAACTCATTGTCTTCTCATCTGCTTCAGGAAGTCTCTGAGGTAAAAATATGCAAAGATAAACCAAATAATTATAAGCACATTAGCAAAAAAAAAAAAATCACCTTTTTTAACTTCTAGGCTATAATATGTAGAAAAGGATCAAGTTATATTACATTAATATCGTTTCTCTACATAAATTGCATTAAGAAATAGAAACGTCTTTTCACTGAGCCATGGTTTGTTTTTTGGAGAACTCAGTGTGTAGCATACTGGAAGTACAGTATCCATAGTGAAAGGGAAACTTGCCTCCAGGGACTGCATGTCAAATAAATGAGTGACTTTAGGTTGCCGATCCCGCTCCTCATCCAAAGAGGATGTCAGGACGTGAAACAGTTCATGGGCGTCCTAAGATGGGATACACAGACAGATATACACAGCTCTGAGAAAACGGGTCTGGCGAGACCCTCCCGATCGCCACAGCTCTTTGTCACTTTGCAAGTCAGTCTGAAAATGCTCCATTTAAAATCCTTTGTGGTAGAAGCAGTGTTAATAGGTGTCAAAGTTATTATGAGACTGATTTGGACCACCAATCAGAGCAACAAACATGTGACAATGAATATTGGAAACAGATGCTAGAAGGTGTTTGGACCACCTTTAATATTCTCTAGATGGGAACAGTTTATTGAAGATTGACTGATGTAGACGTAGCAAAGTGTAGCAGAGTAAAACATACTGTATATGTGAGGGCACAAGTTCAGGATGGCTTCACAAGGCTGGTAAAAAAAAAAATGCCATTCTTTAGTATTATGACTTACCTGCTCTTCAAATGAACTAATGTGCCACCTGTACAGTCTGATAACCTCCAGCAGGCATCCAGCATCAAGAACATCTTCCTCCCCAGGGTCATCACTAGACAAGGCTGTCAACAGTGAGTGCTTTCTGTGTTACAATAAGTGTGAACATAGTCCATGGTCTCAACTAGATCCTGTCAAAATTGGCTTTACATACCTTTAAGGAGCTGAAGGAGGGTCCTAGAGAGCTGCCTGTTTTTGCATGTCCGGCCCTCAGATGCACTTGAAAACTTCTCCAGCCATGTGACGAATGAAGGACACGCTGCCAGGCCCTGCAGTAGAGAATTAAGGAAGCAAGTGTTGCCTAAATTCAACAAGCCTGGAACGATACCTGTGGGAAAGAAGAGTATTTACGAATCTCAGCTTTACAACCATCTGGAAATAAGTGGAACTATGTAGTTATAGTAACAATAATTATGCTTACCCCTCTTCCTCTTCTTTCGCTCTGTAATTGGGCCCCACAGAACATAAACTCCAGCTGCCATGGCTGCAGCTATCCCACCAATGACTGCCCAGTTTTTCATAATCTTATTTCTGACAATGGGATGTATACAAAGAGCATTGGATGAGCAACTTGTCAAAGAAGATCTAACATTCCTCGTCTTAACAGTGAGGCCTTGTGGTCTAGGTGTTGGACTCCCAGCCAGAAGGTCGTGGGTTTGAGCCCCAGATTTGGCCTACCTGTAAGCATCCTTGAGCAAGATGCCTAACCCCTATCTGCTCCATGTAATTAGCACCATGTTAGTGTAAGTTGCTTTGGATAAAGCATCTGCTAAATGACCTAATTGTAATTGTAAAGTTGGGCCTAATTCAAGTCCTTTGAGATTAACAGGAGAGTTTAAAGGAGATTGAATTAAAGGAGAGTTGTGTTTAAACAACAGTAAAAAGTTATCAAACACACATTTCTAGCTCACGGGAGGGATAGTTTTGAATCCAGTTGTACTAGTCATAGTAGCAACACTAAAGCACCACTAAATTTTAGATCTCAATTTCCCTCCGTAAAAGCAGGGACAACACGCATAGAGATGTTATTTATCTACCCATCTGCAACACACAGGAGGTCACATCTGCTTCACATTGTCTCTATATATAATACTAGATCATGCCTATTAGTGGCCATTTTAAGGGCCACTAAACTTAAATTTACTGGTGGTAAATGTCAAGCAGTGACGCCAGTGACGAAATATCTCTCAGCCAATCCCTTCAAATAGGCCAGTATATCTTAGCAAGCAATTAAAGTAAGCTATTTGTATCTACAAATAAAGCTAACGTTAACTAGGAAAAGCTAACAATACCATTATAACCAAACTTACCCAACAAAGCCGCTCAGAATATACCCCGAGATTCCAACTAAACGCTAGAATATCTATATTACATTTCTAGTCATAATGGGATCATCGTATAGCCTCGAAATGACACATTAGTACAATAGTGTTGGCGTGTTTTGCTAGTGTGTGTGAAACAAGCTTTGTGCATGTCTGGTCTGCGCATGAACGTTAACATGGTTCAGAGTACGACAGTGTGGTTAATTTTAATCATTCTAAATCATCATTTTAAAATACATTATTGGAAAAACAAGGTTTGCTTTTTGTTTTTCAAAAGCATTTTACCTGACTACAGGCCCAGTGCCGAGGAACTCTTGAACAAGCTTTTCAGAGCTTTCAGGTCTGCACCACAACATTTTCTTCACATTGCGGAACTCCGTTTTATATGACGTGTTTAAGGGGGAGTGCTCAAGCAGACGTACTGGTTGTGCGTAGGTTGCGTGCAGTCGGTCAACAAAGTGTGGTGCACATTTTTGTTGGTTTGCTTCATGGTTTGCTTTTATTATTTATTTATTTATTGTTTATTATTATTTAATTTTAACTTTCAAGCCATGTTTAACTTTCTGGCCATGCTGACTCCAATGCAGACTAAAGGAGAACATACATATATGTCTCTGTCTATGTATCAGTGATATGAAGGTTACGTTACGCTATACACTCGAAGTGGCTGCTTGTAGTCCTCTCCTGTCTGTCCCTTTGTGGCTTGCTTTGCTCATCTTCTCTGTGCATTGGCTTTAGTAAATTGAAGAATTAGTGAGGCGATTCAAAGCCTTTACACTCAGAAGTGTTTTTAATTTATTTTGTCGAAAGACATCTTCAGTTGGACATTGGGCTGTAATAAAAAAAAAGGTGTCCAGTTGTCCCATCAAAGTAGGTACAACAACACTGACAGGGCATTCATGGACATCAAGCTGGGTCTGTACACAACAACACAGTCCTCTCTAATCTGCCATATTAACTCAAGATAGATACAAACCCGCTTCGATTGTCCAATAAGAACTTAGCTGGGTGCCAGTGTCATGTCCTTCAATTATTATTTCAGTGTACACAATCAATGTGTGGTTGAAAAGAAATGTAGCCTAAACAACTTAATAAAATGAAAATATACATCGATAAATTACAAGAGATGGACAGCATTGAATAGTGTAAGATTGCTAAAGGTACACTCCTCAGATGTGTGTAGTGCTGCAGAACCCCTTGCGTTCTGCCCCAGCAGAGAAGGAGTGCTGGGGGCGGAGTAGAGATGACTACCCTACCAGCCATTCATGCTGGTTGCAAACACAGGGAATTCCGGACTTTAGCATAATTAGGCCTACAGTCAGAGGTTTTACTGAAGTTCCTCATCGCTTTAAGGTATCAAGACTATAGGCTACTCCATATTTCATGGTGTTGTTCAGGCATGTTTACAGGACAGGAAATTATGTAAAAAAAATGCATGAATAAATTCAATAAAGTCAAATGGAAATGCAATATGATAATGTTTCATTATTTCTTAAATGAACCAATTAATGTGGGACTACTAATCGGCATTCACGAATCCTTTTATCACCCTATCCACGTTCTCCATTCTGTGACGCGACCATGGACCCTCATTGGCTGTCAGCTAACATCCAGAACAGGTCACTCGCCTTGGTTCTGAAATCTCTGCTCATTGTGACAATGTAATAGCAATGAGGCAAAACAGAGCGACAGCCACTACAAGCCAAAATGGACGATGATTTGTTCCAATTGAGACAACTCCCGTGAGTAACAGTGCTCTTCAAATTAACGGATTTTTAGTTAGTATAGCAGCCGAGTGTTTAGCCGAGACTGACACATCGCCCTATAACAGAGCTGTATTATGGTTTGGTTATCTTGGTGGAATCACAATAGCCCATTATTATTTAAACAACAATATACCGATGGGCTATTTTATTATCCGGTGTGGCACCAGAATGAAACAAAAATATTAACCTATAGGCTATATCACGTCTGGGCACTGACGATGCAGTTCGTTTATGGCCATACCCTTCTGATAGGGGGCGAGTAGTTTCGAGTATCTTATTTACAAGTTTACCATCTTATAGTTCAACATTTCTTAACTGTTTTGACCTACATATCTTACATGAAACATAATTTCTTTAAAATCTACCATTTATCTAAATTATTTTATAGCAATTAAATAACAATCTAGTGGCACATTTAAATTAAGATAACAATCGCATATGCTAAATAATATTCCAGGGTGTCAGTTTATTCAGTTAAATTACATATTTCCCTCTTTAAATGACATGCATAGGCCACTGCATTATAAGCCACTATATGAAGCCTGCAGCTTAGTTCTGGAGATCTTAATGGTTATCTGCAGGTGATACTTTGCATTGCAATTCTCTAATTACCATAATCAAGACATCACTGGCAGTCTGAGTTCCCACCATATGATTAATCCTCAATACGCTATCTATTATCAGAGTGGGGGAAGTTCTTGCAGATTTTTAGAAAGCATGGTGTCTCTGAATTTAGTTGCATGTACTTGTCCAGGGGTGAATAGCAATGCGCGAAACTGTCAAATGGCTGGACATAATGCACCCATAGGGAGATATCACCACCCATGCAAAAACACAGCACAGTTGGGAAAAAGCTTAAATCACCTAGGCAACAGCATTTGATTTTTATTTTACTGAACCATGCTGTATGAAACTTCCGGCAATTCCCTGAGCAGCTCTGTAAATTGTAAACATTAAAATCCTCCTGGGCTTCTTGCTTTCAGTGTTGTCAAGTTCCGTCGCACAGGTGAGAGCGCACGCTCTGAGGATGACATTGAGCATCGGGAGCAAGCAGTCCGCATTGCTGCACAGCAGAGTGGCGTGGAGCCTGTGGCATTTGCAGATGGAGCACCAGTTCCCAGGGAGTTTGCTAATCCAACCGACGGTGCTGTCAATGGACTCATTCATGCTCACACATATTGACTCCACTTACACATTGTAGCTGTATTCCTATATCAAGTAAAGCATTTTAAACTGAATATGACCTTCATATTTGTTCCAGACACATTCATGGTGGAGGATGCTGTGGAGGCCATAGGCTTTGGAACGTTTCAGTGGAAACTCTCCATCCTCACCGGCTTATCCTGGGTGAGAAGCCCTCTCTCAAGGCCAAATTCATTACAAGTGTTGTGTCGCCCAGAAGAGAACTAACAGTGCATGTCCTTTGTTCAGATGGCTGATGCTATGGAGATGATGATCCTTAGCATCTTGGCTCCCCAGCTTCACTGTGAATGGAAACTGCCGAGCTTGGAAGTAGCACTACTTACCTCGGTAATGGCTTCCATATGTCTATTGTCTACTGTATTAGTAGTGCTAATTGTTATTGTGATAGAAAGTAATTAAGGGCTTCAAAATGAGGACGCAATGTGTGAACATCTTTTCTTCTCTTAGCAAGCAATTCCAGTATGAGTATTTGAGAATGTGTTGTAATATTTTGGCTTGAATTGTCCTTAATGTAATATTCTATGACTTTCAATACCCTCAAACCGAAGAGGAGTTAACAGGAAATACACTGCTCAAAATACGTAACACGTATTCATCACAGTATAACACCAAGTCAATTAAACTAAAGGGATAACAATCTGTCCAGTTAGGAAGCATGAGGGATTGTGAATCAATGTCACCTGTTTTGGTGCAAATGAAAGTGACAACAGGTACCCTGGAGAGGCAAGAGCAAGACAACCCCCAAAAAGGGAATGGTTTTGCAGGTGGTGGCCACAGACAATTGCTCTCTCCTTATCCTTCCTGACTGATTCTTCTCCAGTTTTGTGTTTTGCTAGTGTCTTTGTCACTACTGGGGGAGCAGGATAGTCTAGTGGTCTAGGTGTTGGACTCCCAGACAGAAGGTCATGGAGCCCCAGAGTTGGCCTACCTGTAAGCATCCTTGAGCAAGATGCCTAACCACTATCTGCTCCATGTAATAGCACCATGTTATTGTAAGTCGCTTTGGATAAAATCGTCTGCTAAATGTAAACTACTGGTAGCATGAGGTGGTACCTACAGCCCATTCAGGTTGCACAGGCAGTCCAGCTCCTCCAGGATGGCACATCAGGATGGCTGTGTCACTTAGTAGTCTCAAGAGCATGGAGGAGAAACCAGGAGATGGGGCGTTACATGAGGAGACCTGGACAGGGCCGTAGAAGGGCATCAACCCAGCCGCAGGAGCGGTATCTGTGTCACGATCGGCGCGCTCACGGCCACGCGCGCGTCGTGCCTCCTTTCCCCCGCAGCGCACCTGTGGAGCATTAGGCCCACAGGTGCAGGACATTACTCATTAGGCCGATG
>JAOEHI010000170.1:0-14053 GCA_025447815.1 Percopsis transmontana
TGCATCTAAGTGACACATGTTCTCACTAGGCCAGGTGGCTCTGATGTGATTTCTGTAGCCTCTGTAGACAGCCCCCCCCCCCCCCACACACACACACACACACACACACACACACACACACTACCCATCTAGGCCCCGTGGCCCCAGCTATCTGTCACTCACTTCGCAGGTGACCACCCTCTTAGCTGAGAGCCGCCTGCCTGCCTTGCTTCAATAGAAGCAAAGGGGAAGGCAACTGGGCATAAGACAGCCCATCCCATGTGTTCTATGTTCAGTGTATCACTGAGTAAGCAGATTACAGGTACATGGAGCGATAGATAAGACAAGCAGACTGAATTATCTACATTTGCTAAGATGTCCTTGTCTGTTGTCCTTTACAACAATGGAGAAAAGAGATCTGCTTTTGATCCTCAGTCGACTGCCTCTAGCGTAAACGCCCCCTGGCATTGGGGAAGTGTTCAAGGGGAAGGGTGGGTGTGCTTGTGGGCAGCAGTTAGGTATTGGGAAGGTTTAAATACACCGATTTGTACACCGATTCTTTTTTTTCATGTGAAGTATTGATTATGCAAAGTTGAATTGGTCGGGCCTGACCCACGGAGCTGACTGGGTGAGGTTGTTTCAGGGGGTCATGAGAATATTGATGGGTTGCGAGTGGCTGGCAGTTGTGGGAGTGTACAGCGGCTAAATAACCAACAAGCCCCACCCATCATCAGCAATAAACGTTTAGATCAATTCTCCCGTGTGAATAAGGCAGCTGGAGACACTAAAAGGTCAGAGGCAAACCGTCTTCCAGCCCTTATCGTTGGCCAATAAAACTGATTCTGATTCTGATTCTGATACTGTACGTCCATCACAAGCCTGGAAAAGTGTGTGCATTTGACTGTATGCTTTTTCCACAAGCCGCTGGTGAACATCAGATCTGCTACTGTGCGGGATTTTCTGCTTGAAAAACAGCCTCCCAAGCATCTTGCTATTAAAATGTTTGTTAATATTTATTTGGTGATATTCATTTCACTTTTGCTTATTTTGCCCTGCAGAAATACAATAACAATTTGGTCATTCAGCAATACACTTTTATCCAAAGCAATGTATAGTACAATTGGGAAAATGGTATCTGGTGCAGAAAGTAAAGGCAGATGATTTAATATAAACTATTCTTTCGTGCATATCAATGTACAATGCATAGCCAGTGGCAATGGCAAGACGTCGTAATACATATATACCACGGGACTCCATATTTATGGCCCAACTGACTTAAAGCTCCCTTGTCAAAAATAAAGAACGGTCTTGTTGTTGAGGTTGCATCGGAGCAGCAGGGATTAATGGATTGTTTGTCTCCTGATTCATGAGCCAGATGTTGACATTTATGCAGATATGGATCACTTTCTAAACAGCCTGGTAATTTGTCAGAAGGAATAATCAAGGTTGATCCACTGGCTATGATAACATAACCTTGACATAAGAGTGGTGATTTTAATTATACCCTTTTTGACAGCTTTCTCTATTTTCAACAATGCAAACAACCGTCTGTAATCTGTCACTTATTAACTGGTTCAGCAAATACTAAGTATTGATATTAAAGGATGTCCAGAAGCTTTATATTTTGGGATGCCATCTGATATGTGCATTTTAGTTTATCACACCTTCCTTCCTAAGTGACAAGTTGTTTTGTTCACCATGGCAACTCCTTGGAAACTGGAGGTCAATAAAATAATTTAATTTTACTTAGCTGAAATTGCCATTTATATAAAATGACATGTCTCAATTAACCTTGACTTAACCCCCTCTCCACTTTCCATTAATAAAAATAGTCTTGTGCAGCCCAATCCCAACACCAGAACGTTATAGATAGCCATTCTGCTATCTAGTGAATAAAATGTTGTATGCGTGATAGAAAGAGAATAAAATGTGTTAATTATAATCAAACATAAAGCAACTAACCCGAATACAGGTGAATATGTGATGAATTCATTTTTAATTTTCATCTATCTATTGCATGCACATATTTTTTATTTTAAATGAATGGGCAAAATGTTTGAACATGGGCCCAGCCCCTGGAATCATTGTTGATTCATCGATAATGCAGTATATGTCAGCCAATCCAAGTCAATCAGTATAGTATAATCTACAAAATAATAAGGTTAGTAAAAGAAAGAAATCAACGGGATGAGAGATGCTCCCAGTTCCTTGCAATACATTTTACTTGCACCACCTTAGCTTTCTCACTCATCCCTGATTTACCTCAAATCGTTGTCTTTGCTCTATTTCCTTGTTAACCCCCATGTTGTGTGGCACAATATTGTTTTGTTTGATGTTGGCTTTATACCTATGTTCTACCCAACTACATGATGGTTCTCAGTAGAGGAGAGAGGGAGGGGACTTTTCTCTTTCCACCAGAAGAAGTTGTGCTGCAATTTGTACAAATCTGGCTTGGCAGCTTTGTCACAAAGTCCCCAGTTGTTCCTTTTAACAAAATGTGTCATGTGCTGTGGTGATAGTGAAATGTCAAAGGTACTTTCTGATGGTCAACCTGACACACAGAAGACCATGTTGTTAAGAAGGAGAGATAAACAGAGATGCAATGGAGAAAAATAAGTTGTCGTTTTAACTCCCGTAGTAAGGCTAGTAAGTGAAGCTTGTCTCCCATTGCCTTCCATTCTTCTGTGCTTTCAGTGTTGCATGCTTTATACCAGGGGTCACAGATTCAAAATATGCAGGGGTTCAATATACAGTACCCAGGTACAGTAGTTTGTATCCTATTTATTCATACCTATTCATACACTTGTGTTACTTGCATTGTACTGAGCACCCTGACAGCAAGTGGTAATTAAATAGCCAAGTTTAAGCTTTTTAGGCTTTTTTAAGTCTTTTTCATCTATTAGTTCAACATTTTACTGTCTTGAGGAATAAAATGGAACAATCACAATAAACCTTCAATTCCAAAAGATGTTTTAGACATCATGTGGGATGTGCTAGCTAAATTGTATTTAGTATGATCTCTGCAATTATTCTCCTTTTAGTGTGGGGTTTCCTCCTCCTCTGTCTTTTAATTACATGTATTGGTCTTGTCAGGGCTTTCAGTCCGGTGAGAATATAAACGGTCTGGGGAGAAAGACTGGCATCAGTTGAGCTGACAGCGCGCGCAGATTGATGTAAGCGTATGAACGTCTTGGCAGATTGTGTGTGGGCACACAGCTGGGGGACCTCAAACCAGAAGAACATCTGCTGGGGGTGAGGTTCAAATTCTCTCACATCAAGCCACACTAACACAGCAGACTCGTAACGCCCAACCGCGCATTACCACCATGGGAAGGCGAACGGTGGAACCACAACTGGTCTGCTGGGCCTGGAAGTCCGGAATAAGTAACATTCAGAATCGAGAGCTAGTAACTTCCTTACTTGTCTTCTGTGGGACCAAATATGAACCGCTTTAATTCGGCTCTAGACTGATAATATGCATAATAATATAATATGGGTCTTAAAATGTGAGTGTGGGCTTTGATGTGTGGGTTCTTTGAGTGTTTGAGATAATGCAGCAGACCACAAAGATAGTGATATGATTAGATTAACACTATTTAATTATTCCCCCCATCTCCACTCCTACAGTATCTAACTTGTTCAAAGCTTCCAAACCAATCCAAATAAATAAATGTTTATGTGTTACTTGGTTTATTTTTCGTTGTTATTGTCTATATGTATATTTTCTTTACATCATATTCTATCAAAGCTCTGTCCAGGGAACTTATTAGAAGCTGTGGCCAACAGCCTAACCCATTCTATCACGTAACTTCGTGCTAGGGTTTTAATAAACATTTTTACTGTGTAGTAGTTTGTAAGTGCAGTAGTTTGAGAAATACAACCTTAAACATAACAGTGACACTGGAGGTGTCAGGTGGACAATACAATATGTAATACCGGTAAACTTAAGGAATACAAATATACTGACCTTAATTAGAACCCATCCCCAAATAGTTCAAGAACGTGATGCCTCTGAAGTTCCCGCCAAGGGCCCAATATCACGCTCTTGGCTCAGGATTACTTTAAGAAAGATGCCAGACTTGAAGTCTGCTTGTTGATGGGAACAAACATCCGCCCAGCCACTCCCACGCTTCACACCGAACACACAACACTTAGGATGTAATGAACAACCATCTGGCACTCAACAGACCTGTGTGCTACACACAGCCTGCTCACACACAAAAGCTCCCCTGCGGCACTGCCACAATAATACACACGCCCAACTGTAATGCTCTGTGTTCGAGATACATTCACTGTTGTTCACAAATGAAAAATAATAGTAGTATCTAGGATCTAGTATCATACATTACATAAGTCTTCTCAAACCTCCTGTTTTGAGCGGGGTGTTTCCATTTGTTGTGCAGTACCTGGGGCGAATCAGTGCTTACCTTTATCAAACTCAGTTGAGAGGAATTAGGCTTCTTTTATGCTTTACTTTCAGGTTACGTTTGACAAAAGTTGCACCACCATTTTGTTTGTGTGAGGGATTACCGAAAGCCCACGCACACATGCGTTTACACCCTCGCCCCATAAGTGTTTATGTGTTACAGGAACCTGTTTGTTTTTGTTCGCAACTCCACCGCCAAGGGCCAAGAAATACACAGTACCCCTTTGAGCAAGAAGTTATACGTATATCAGCAATGTCAAACATAAACCCTGCATTGTTAGCTGGCAAAACAGCGTGTTTCCAATCAAGGAAATATGTTCATCATTGTATTAGTGCTGCGTTAACATTTTGCACTGCTTAGTAAATGCCGTTTTGTTAGATGCTTGCTATATCAAAGGGGGCAGGTAATGGCAGAGCCTGGGTGTACGCTAATAAAAGAATCCAAATGAATGTTTGTGTGCGCATAAAAGGTGCAGCGATGAGAGATCATGATATTGGCTGCTGTGCGTTTGCACACACAATGGCTCTAATTCAGCACACAAAGACAGTGCATTGTGAAGAGGAGATGCAGGCGATAACAGAAATGAAAAGCAATTGAAAGGTGTGAATGGCAGGTGCACTCATTTCTCATTTTAAATAAAAAGAGAACCAAATAATCGCCTTATCATAATTATATGTGCTCGTTTTATTACGGCTTTCACACTGCTTCCATCAGGGAGAAAGAGCTGTCAGCTGGGGACTGTAGTGGGAGTTTTTTTGCAGATTGGAAAGGTCTCCTTTTGTCTCCCTACCCGGCTGCCGGGGTGTAAACAAACTCTTGTCCCTGATATGGGCTTGCTGTCCCCCCACAGACTCATCCAGCAAGTGTGTGCTGGGTTTCCACGGCGACAGAGGTGTAAAAAGAGCCTGTTAAGGAGGGTGGATCGTGCAAGGGGCTATTCTGTCTGGTCAGGGATGAATTTCTGGCAGGCAGCCCCATACAAATCTGTACAGTATACTAATACACATTCATGTGTTGTGTTCCCACAAGCTGCTGTACCGCCAACAGAATATCCTCAGGCGGGGTCCTTATGGTCACCCCAAAGCCCAGACTGAGTTATGCTAAAGGCTCATTGGAATTAGCAAGGAATCAATACCATCATCTGTGACCGTATTTACCTGATTTTTCTTTTGTCAAATCATTTTTCTACACTTTTTGATACATTTGTTTGCATTTAGTATTTTATAGTATTTTATTTAGTCATTTTATTGTTCATTGTTTTGTCAAATAGAAAGATTTGACAAAATGCTACGCTCCTCAGTTTGTTGATTTTTTTTATCCTCTTGTTGAGGTTGAGGATACAGTTAAAGCCTCTTCCGCACCTCAATGCTGAGTGGCTTACATTGTTCTCTACCCCTCCCCCTACATAGCTCTCAGGTTCACATCTTTTTCACCCTTCCCCCTAAAACCATGTGTACTTTTGTGCGCAGTTGTGTTTCAAAACCTAAACAATGAGCTGGGAAAGAAATTTGTGGTTCTCAAGGTGCTAGAACAAAATCATGCAGTGTACTGTATCTTTAAATGGAATGTATGTTGTTCTCGCTTCATCATTTATCTTATAACCATCCTACTTAGAACATGGATCTGATTATAATTAGTTTTTTCAAATTTTGGATGTTCTAAAAAAAAAATGACATTAGCCTACATATGTTAAAACAACTGACGATTGTTAAACCAACCAAGAGAATTCAGCAAATAAACTTGCATGCCTGAGTGAATTTATTTATAATCCACTGGCACAACAGTTATTCTAATGAACTGCACATTTTCTTTAAGAGCCTGCGACTGCGGTTGTGGTTACAAACATGAGTATTCCTGACTTCTTAGTCTATGGCAGCTGCGTTTCAGTCTTTAGTCCTTCCATGCAGACCTATTAGCAAATTCTTTGTGTGGCTTAACGTCACTTCTGAGCAATGGGTTTAAAGGTGATTACTCATATTTGGGCATTTGTCCAAAGGCCTTCTGTAAAATATTATACCGTACCTCTAGCTTGATAATCCTGATTTAATTGTGGTTGTCTTATTAACGTTATATCTTTCTATCTAGTTAGTCCTGGTTTCTCATGGAGCTTTGTTACATTTTAATCTGTGGGAAGGCAATGGATTTAGGCTGCATTAACGTGTAACTGATCTAACTCTCTCTGTCTACTTCTCTCTCTGTCTACTTCTCTCTCTGCCTATCTGTCTTGTATTCCACCCCACACCGTTTAATTGTATCCACCTGTACTTTCTGGTATCCAGAATAAAATCCAAGAGCTATGCAAATTTAGAAAGTTTTATTTCTCAGCCCATCTTGATGAAACACGATAGGCCTCGGTGACTGGATACCTACAGTAATGATTCTGGTAATTGGCTTTCAGTTGAGGGGCAAAAATTACTAGCCTGGCTCCGCCTTCCTATTCTCAGCTTCTCGCTGAGATACAGTCTAGAAACGAGCAACGAATTAACGCTTGCACCGCCAGGGCGGGCCAATGAGCGATTAGTGGGGGTGGTTAGGTGTGATGACGTTAAAGTCAAGCGTTCCTCTTAAAATGTAGTTCTAACAATGGTGGCGGGGGTAGAGTTACATGAAGCAATACGAGCAGTTGTTGCAACACTAGGGAATATGGAAGAATTGAATCCCAAGCAA
Organism: Percopsis transmontana; assembly: GCA_025447815.1. Taxonomy (NCBI): domain Eukaryota; kingdom Metazoa; phylum Chordata; class Actinopteri; order Percopsiformes; family Percopsidae; genus Percopsis; species Percopsis transmontana. The sequence goes on from JAOEHI010000170.1 coordinate 7,074, forward strand.
GAACAATGTCTAAAACTATTCATTGAGGGCATACAACATACAACATATGTCATATCGCTGTCAATGACACTTGGTTAAAGGCTGCTCCAATGGTTTTAAAATTAGGCCAAAGTCTATGCTCATTAGAATGCAATAACTGCAAGAAATCCCCAGTTTGTGAGCGTGGCCAGACCCTATTCACGAGGCGAATTTGGGTCTGGTTATACCAGGATAAATAATTATAGCATAATTGAATATTGAAAAAAGACATGACCAGGGTACAGTATCTTCCAAACCTTGTTTCTAGTACAGTGAAATTGTGAAAATACATCTTAGAAGGTTTAGTTTGAATGCCTTCTGAGAGATTATTCCATATTAAACAAATTAGCCTCACCGTTTTCAGTTAGGATTAACTGAGTTAAAGTAATAGTTCCTAAATTATTTAACAAAATCAGAAATAGAGGGCAGATAGGTGATAAATTGGTCCACAATTCTCTACTGTTTCCTTAAAAGCACCTTTGAGTCGAGGGTAATGGCCAGGCTAGTCTGGTCTGCTAAACGAGCGAGGATGAGGAAGGGTAACTCGTGCAGACAGTCGGAAAGCACAGTCAATGTCCAATAGTGTCGTGTTGTGATTAGAAATCACAGACACCTCCATTCTTCTGCCCCAACCAGCCGAGAGCCTGACAGAGTCAGCGGGGAACGGTGGGGGAGGGAGAGAGGGGACAACCTACCCCGCGAGGATGCTAGGATAGAGGGAAGAGTCCATTCATTTTACTCCACTTTGTTATTAAGTAGATAAACGTTTTGCTTTTCCTTTCTCTCTGTCTCTCATCACGCTTTCTTTCACCTGCTTCCTTGCGCCGCCTGAGGCTAAGCGAAAATCAGCTGATGTCTGCACAAGAACAAGGACCCCCAGTCGCGTGTGTTCTTGAACTAGAAAGTAAAGTCAGTGCAGAGAAATTTAGAAAAACTCTCAAGGTTGCCTAGCCAGCTATCATTGTTGGTGCATTCCTTGTCGTGGCCATTTTGTCATGGGCCCCTGATGAATAAAATAACATCTTTTTATGGGCAATATCCACCAGCATATCATTCACAGTTCAAGGAGGCAGGAAAAATACTTGCAAAAGGATTTGGAAATGACTGGAATAAGGTTAGCTCTATAGGGAGGTACAGTATACGGTATATTTGTATATGTATATTTATGCCATCCTGTATGGCTACAATAGGGTAAGGATGAAACCAGTGAATGTCTGTCAAGTGATGTGTGTTTGCAGCTTTTATTGTTTTTGTTGTGTTGTCTGGCAGAAATGGCAGAAGGAGCCCACAGGTGCAGACCTTCACCTTAATGTCACTTCTCATTTAGTACCTAGCTTAGAAATGTTGAGGAGACACATCAGCATAACCGGTTATTACTAGCCGTAAGCTAATAAACATCTCTTGTTCCTCTTAGCTGTGTGTGTGATGTACCCTGTATTTATACAGCGAGTGGTAGACATTCAACATGCAAATTAAACTTAAAATTAAAAGGACAGTGATTTGCCTTTTCATAAAGTGGCATAATGGAAACATGAGAGCATGTTGTCATGGTCAGTTAACTCGCTTGATCAGTGAAATATTCATGAGAAGGTCACCCATGTTTACAACGCTGGAGAGGTATTATAAATTGCCAATGTACACAAACCCATGTGTGTTCCATGTGTGGCTCTAACGTGTTGACGAGTTCAAGTCTGTGGTAGCCTACCATTTACACATGTGCCCCTTAGCACACTGAATGGGGGTTTAAAGCATACCAGAGAGGGGCTGTGGAGAGGGGAATGTGAGTAATGGGGGGTCATAGGCCCTTTATAATGGAACCAAAAAAGGGCTAAAGCAAACGTCTACTAGCAGGGTCATGGAGTTGAGGTTAGATGACCTCACCGGTTGTTCTGTTGTGATTAAAACCTCTTTAATGTCGGTATAAAAAAAATATATAAAATGTTTAGTTAACTAAATAGTTAAGCATTTTATAGCTTGTTATGCTTCATTGTGAATAGATATCAATTATTTTTTTTGAAGTATTGAAAGCATTGCATCTGTAGAGCACCCTCAGCGTTTTATAATTAGAGCAGAAACAGAACCAATATTAGTTCAACTCCCAGCCATCAAACGACTGATTATTGTACCACAAGCTCCCTTTTACAGCCATCTGACATTGTAATTCATCAATACCTTGTTTTCCTTGTCTATACAGATACGTTTTTGTCTCTACACAAGCTTTGCAATCCATCTCCATAATTTCAAATAAAAGGCAGAAATACAGTACTAAGTGCTTTTATATTTCTTCACAAATAGAGACCCTACTCTTTAAAGAGTGTTTGGGAATGCTCTTTTCCAAAAGATGCTTTCTCTCAAACTCCAGAGAATCAGAAAGAGAAAGTCGAGGCAGTTATTTCACAATCGCTCACATCAAAATAGGACTGCTGTCCACCCACACGCAATGATGCCTGACAAACGACAGGTATAATCAGACTGTCAGTCATCTGGAAGAAGGGCAGACATATTTCCAGAGCAGTGTAAAAAGTGTGTGGGTCCGAATTTTTGGTGGCTTATCTATGCAAGTGGGTCATAAATATACAAGTGGCCGTGTGCCATTAGATTATAGGGGCGACTAGATCATCCATGTTGATGCTGAGAAGGTGTAACTGAGTCCCCTGTCAGGAGGCTAATCCTCCAGCTTCTACAGAATCTTTCATCCGTGTCCAGAGCTGATGTCATCCACAGCCACTAGCTTCACTAACTCAGTTATGTTAAGAGCAAGCGGCTTCACACCTCCTCTGCTGTAACGGCAGCCTGCTATTTACAGCAGATAGGGGTCCCTTAGATTATTGGATCAATTAGGTAGTGGGTGGGTCCCTTCCCTGACACCAAAGAACGGAGAGGAGGAAGACCTGAATGTCCAAATGTGTCGACTGTCAAATGCCAACTGTCTTGGGGAGGGGATCTGAGGCAGCTTCAAAGCTCGGATCAATTTATCCCCCCCCCCCGCCAAGTACTTTGAGGGGGGGGTTGCATGGGCACTCATCACGCACAATTACCCTTCAAGCTGTTCCCAACAATTAACCCCTGCTCCTTAGCACAGCAACACATGGTATTATAACAATGTATGGAATGATCAGTGTTGGCTTTTGTGTTGTGCATGTGCGTGTGTGTGCATGTGTGCGTGTGCGCTCAGTCGTAATATTGAGTTTGTACGTAACACTACCCTTTATCCTCCATCCCTGGTTGAGAGACCACACTGGGATCAGAGAGCCTTTGAAGATCTGTATTTCTAGAGGTGGATGAAATGGCAGTGCCACTCCAGAGATTTTAGGAGAATCGAAACGTGCATGATCTCTTATTGATAGCCACACAAATAAGCCAGTCATAGCGTTTTTAAAACTCCAAGCAACAATAGTATAATACGGATTATTTTTTCCGTTATTTGTCCAATGTGACACATCATGTTTATATTTCTCTAGTGACACACTACTTGAGAGGAATCCAAAATAAATATAAATCCGGAAAAAAAGCATGATTGTAATTTCAAAAACATGCCCTGCACATGTGCTTCTTCTGAACACCGTGCTCGATTAGCCAGGCCATCTCTGGTGCCGTCGTTTGTTAGCGATGAAAAAGTGATTAATTTCCGTGTGGGGGTAGAGCTGATTGGACAAGTCTTTGGGGAGAGCTGGATTGATTGGGGGGGTGGTTCTCCTGCGATAGTTGGCCATGATGAGGATCAAGGGAACGAGCACGTGACAACACTCTGTCTCCCTCACACACTCTCTCTCTCGTTCTCCCCAGAGATCAGCAGCAAATTAATACAAATCAGAGCCTTCCTCTGTGCCCATGTCTTGTCACTCACCTTCCCCCAGGTAGGAGAGCGGGAGAGGACACTGGCGCAGGTGCAGCCAAGTGGAGAGCAATTGGAAGAGTGATGATTGGAATATAAGCCAGCGAGTGTATTTGTGCTTGAAATAGCCTGGAGCGTGCATGTATATGTCTGTGTGTGTGTGTATCATGGAAAACAATTATCAAAAGGACCTCTGAGAAACATATGGTGCTTTAGTTTTGCTCATACCTGTGTCCATTCTCTATGGGTCTCTATAAACCTGCAATGTTCCAGGAAATCAGCTGGCCAGACCTTCGATTTGTCTCCATCTGGCATTTTGGCCAGACATGCGTTATTTAAATGTTGTGTTTGTTTGTTTTTTTAAATCTAGTTAACACAGATTTAAAAAAGCTATTAAAACAGTGTGACTTAAACTGAATACTTGTATGCAGATGGGAATAATCTTTTTTAATCTGACCCCTTGATTGTTTCAGTCCAGGCTGTAAAGACAAATTAGTTAAGTTGTGGTGGCAGAGTGACCCCTTCTGGTCTGGTGGTGCCCAGTATAGAGACACTCCCTCCCAGTGCTCCCAGTATATACATCGTTTTGCTTTAATCTACTGTACTGGCAGACCCAGGGAGACCAAACCCACAGTTAAGCATGTATTGACGATACCGGAAGTATCAATTTACAGGTAGTAAGAGGTTTACTGGGCAGGATCCTGGTCTAGGTACAAGCAGGGTTCAGCAAAAAGGTATTCAACAAAAGGAGCGGGCAGGAATCGGGAACAAAGGCAGGCAGACGAGAACGATAACCAGAAACACAGTACCCACTAATACGGGGGACTAGAAACCAAGAAGAATACCAAATAACCTAGCAACAAACTAACAGGAACACAGGGTTTAAATACAAGGGCAAACAGGTGAAAACAATAATCAAATCCATACACAAGGCAACGAGGGAGACAGAAAAACCAGGACCAGAACAACACATGGAACACGAGGTCTATAGCACAGGTCTATATTAGAATGTATGTATGCATCTATAAATGATAATCATAAATACACTTCTGGATAATGTTTAACTGTATTAAACAATACTAACATTATTGATTGCACAAAAAACATAATTTTTCAAATGGTATGTCCAGTGGGAATGATTTACATTATATTAGAAAAAAGCAATTAAATATTATTCCATTATAATGGAGTGTATATACATATTAAATCATTTATCATATACTAGTCCTTCTAAATGAACCTAACCTGGTACAATCACATATGTAAAATTTAAAACATTCAGTTCTTATGTATATGAACTTAACTTTTATACTCATTGGGTGATTCCAAAAGAGAAGAACACCGTTGAATGGTTATATTTCAAATAATTGAAGGCCTGAAATCTGTGCCTGCATGGTTTGGCCCTACCGGGATATATTTGGATGATATAATATCATTGTTACTCTGACATTAATCCTGGGAGGGCCAAACACTGGCAGTTGAGATTGACAAATCCTCTTCATCTCTACTATCATAGGAAGGCGTGTGGTGAAACATTGCCTCTGGCCCGTGTCAAACAAAGCTCTCTCAAAATAACCCTGCACTCATTCCTCGGATGCTGCTGACACATGGAGATTAGCAGACTGATGTCAATGCGTCAAAGCTCATCCGTGTCCATTCTGAGACTCAACAGGAGCGTAACAGGAGCGTTTTTTCCCCCGGAGATGTCGGAATCCAGCGGTGGCCCATATAGCAGAACTATCCTACTGTGAGCCAGGTAATGAAGTATACAAATTCAGTGGAGCAGATGCCAGGAACTAGATTAGTCCAAATGCAAGCAGTAGCAAGCAATAACACCAGTGGTGAGTTATGGTATCGAATGTGTGCCGTCTGCTTTCGCGTCCTATTGATTAAAATGAGCTGTTCTTACATTAATTATAAATGGGATGGTCAATTTTCAAGGCAGTATAAGATGTCTGCCTCTGTCAGTCATTATACTTTTATGTAATTATCAATAAGACCACAACAGAGCAAAAGAGTGCTTTCACAGAAGGGGATTGTGCTTTTTTTTTTTTGCCTTCTTTTTTTCAGATAGTATGAACTGTTCCCAGTATTTAGGTCAGTCTGTCTAGCTGTTCCTGGGCAGTTCTCTTAAAGTGCTGTCCCATGTGAGATTGGGCTGGGCTAACGGGACTGCAGGGTTACATGGGCACACTGGCTCTCTCCCCTACTTTCCCCTGTCTAAAGGATCTGCTCTCCTGCCTCTTTCCCCTGCCCATACCTCTACTGTATACAATATTCTACAATATTCTACTCCATTATATAAATTTCCTCTCTCCACTCCTCTCCTCTCCTCTCCTCTCATCTCCTCTCCTCTCCTCTGCATCTTTCATCATCCACACTGTTTCTGCTTGGATTGGCACTCCAAATGGTCCATTGTGCCTCCCTGTATGAGATCACTAGACCCCTGTGGCCTCAGGAAGTATTCTGTCCACCACGCAGGAACAGTCCTGTTCCTAGACACAACTTTAGACAGTTATACTTCATGGCAACAAACAGTTCAAGATATTGTGTAGAATAGATTGCGCTATCAACTGATCATGCTCTTTTTAGCACTATAAGAAGCCTTTATTAAGCACAGCGTATAGCATGTCTTAATCCTGGCCGGAGGCTGTCTCTCCCTGCTGTGTCTGGTTAAACCTGCATATCCACGGGCTAGAATGCGTTGCAACCCAAATGCCCAAGGCACTGTTAATCACCTCTAAATCAAATGCCTTCAGCAATCTCTCATGGCAATAATGTTGCTGCAGTTAACCCCCCTGGGGGAGATCACCATACTGAAGCCCGACGTATCGGTAGCAAAACTAGAGCACCATATGTTTCTCAAAGGGCTTTTCATAATAGTTTTGATTCACCCGCACACACTCATACATGTAAAAGACACACACACACTCTTGCTGTAGCTTCTGGAGAAGAAATCAGATTAGGTGAAGAAGGGGAAAATCAATTCAGGCTAGCATGTTTGTGTGTGTGTGTGTGTGTGTGTGTGTGTGTGTGTGTGTGTGTGTGTCTGTCTGTCTGCACATGCGTTTGTGTTTCCTTGTGTTTTGTTAGACAGAGAGAGTGCCCGCAGGGCAGAGAGAGGAAA
>JAOEHI010000171.1:0-17740 GCA_025447815.1 Percopsis transmontana
TAAACCCTGTACACCACTGCCTGCCTCCCGTGCTCTGTCCTGCGTTTGGGTCACCGCTCGCACACACCAGCGTGACACTTGAGGTCTTTGTGTTTTATGTAATGCATTTATCTTTTTTTATTTGCAAAAATATGATTTAGATATTGATATGGCATTCAATTCAATTTCTTTTCCATTACAATCCTTTAGAGGATTGCATTTGAAATATCATTTGGCTGTCAGTTACTCCAACTTCAAAAGTGAAATATCATGTAAGCCTACATTTTCTAAACTTTATATGAAAACACAATGATTGTGAATGGTTTCATAAAAGGTCATGGCCCCTTTTATACATACAGTATTTCATAAACATCATACTTATACATAAATAAGAATAATCATATATCGGGAGGTAACTGTCGAAATTATGTCCTTGTTCGGAAAGTGCACATATTTTCAAGTGCGCAAATATGGCACATCTAATAAGCCACCATTATACACGCGTTGTCTGACAAAGCGGAGACGCTAGCACAATATTTGGTTTTATTAAAAACCAGACTAGCACTGCGCCACCTGATTTTGACTTACACATGAATATTGTATCTACATTCATGTATGTTGTGTTAAACTAGCATATGTAAAAAAAATGATTTGTATAATGTAATTATGTATGGTAATGTGAGTATAATGTTTAATGAACTACAGTATGTATGAAAGGGGCCCAATACATAAAAAAATGTATGCTCATGAACTTTTTAAACTGTGGTTTACACTGTGACCAAGCATTTCACTGCTATTCATTGCTGCTGCTCTGTTTGTGTAGGCCTATTTGATCAATGTACTTGGAAACTTGTTGGATATGACCTATGAGTAACCCCTCAAGTTTGAATATTCAAAAGCCCCAAGTCATTCCTTACATGTATACTCCCCATGACATACAAGCCCAATCCCACCACTTGTTTATTATTTAAAGGTTTAACTTTGACCAAGCTACTCCCTTTGACACAGAAAGAGAAAAACACACCCATTCACACGCACACACGCACGCACACATACACTGTACAAACACAACTGTAGAACGCTTTTCAGCTCTTTGAAAACCAGAGACAAAGTTGATCATGTGAAAACCTCCCTTTACCAATCGCTCCTTTTTATCTAATCATCTGATCATATATTTTGGCAACATAGCCTGTAATTTTGGACTCCCCTACAAGAAGCACATGACAGAAAAACAAAGCAATGTAAAATGATGTCTGGCCTTAAGAAACATGTGACTGACACCCTATTTGGTAAATGGCTACAGTGTAGCTATAAGGTTTTCTCACCATTCCTATGTTTTAGGTGGTGTCTGGGGCTTGTCAGCCCTGTAGAGCGGAAACATATCTACAATAACCCAATTTATGACAGAGCCTTGGGTCATAATTCACCTGGTTCCATCTGATTTATACAATATATGGGATGAAGGATAGACAAATTAGACTGGGAAAAATGTGATTAGGAGAATATTCAACACACCATTCCTGTTAGTCATGGAAGTTGCACTGAAAGGAGTGTGAAGAAACTGCTAAAGAAAAACTAATTTACTAAAATTGAGATTGGTTTGTCTTTTTATATAGGACAATAGTCCCCTCTGGTGGATAAGGACTGCATACAACTTGATAAAACAAGGCCATCTTATTTGTTAGGACTGATGTGGCATGATCTTGGTCTACCAGACGTAAAGGGTAAGAAAACAGTGACCCGGAAATGCTACTGATGAGAAGTAAACTTTCTTCCTGTCCTGTTTAAATGTCTAGCTAGGTCTAGCTGCAGCCGCACAGTAGCCTACTACACAAAAAGCCTACTACATGACACACCCACTTCGCAGAGCCGACATATTGGTTATGTTAAAGTTGCATTTAAAGTGACGCACCATTTGGCCGTTCATGAAAAGAAACTATCATCATTTAAGTTACTGAAAAAAGGATCAAGGGGTGGGCATCAAAATGAATAACCAAGTAGGCTTCATTCGCAGTTAGAATCCTATTTAACAAGAAATCTACAATTAGATTATTCAAACTTTAACCATATAACAATAATGTGTTTTCAAAGTATTGTATTGTATTGTGGCGAACAAGAATAGAATAAAACTTAATTGTTCAAGGTGGGTAATGGTGTAATTGTGTCCCAACAATAAAACAATTACTGTACCCCAACACACTGGAACTAACATTAACATTGATTTTATCAAATAAAGTGAACATTACAATTCATATATTTACTTTTATCAACTTCATTTTTAATTCACATGACAATTTAACAACCCCATTTCAATCAATTTATGTAATTTGTGTCTCAAACTGCAACAACAATTGCAGCATATAATCACTTGCCTTCAACCTGAGAGGAGGTATTATACAGATTATCACTTGTTTGGCCTTCACAATCCCTTTAATATATTATTTTACTGCCAAAAAAAAAAAGAAAAGTTATTTAAAAGTATTTTTCAGGTTGAATATCTGTGAAATAATTTTGAATAGCATGGTGTTGGTGCAGTGTTGGTAAAGTACATGTCAGCTACTGAACCTCATGTTATAAATACTCTTAATGACCTTTTTCACATTCTTCCTGTTTAGTAAAAAAACTGTAAACTGTAAAAAACTCAAATTGCACAACTATTGAAGTCCCTCAAAATCATGTGTTTTGAGTCTATTTGGCTGATTATCTGCATTTAGGAATAAAGTTGTGTGCATTTTCTAACTGTGGAATTTCATAAACAATACAGCCCTCAAAAATCAACACAATGCAATGGAAAATGTAGTGTTCAAGGACTGTATACTACATTGTGATAAAAATACCACAATGCAATGCTTTGCCTCCATTCGTGCACTCTCTCCCATGGTACCTCACTACAATTTATTACACAACCTAAATAGTACCCTAAAATAAATGGTGTGAACAAGGAACAATACATTTTGGACACACCTGTTTACAGACTAGACAGGAAAAAGTGTACCCGTCTTCAGTAGAACTTCCGGCTCACTGAAAACAAAGGTCAGTTACAAGGGGATGTAAATGAGCAGGACTGTGTGCAGAGGTACCCAAGAAGTTCACAGGTTAGTGCAAGCACTTTAATGCAAAAAAATATATAAAATTCAATAATGTAGGTCTATCAACATTATGCAAAACACTATATTTTATGAATAAAGTGAAAAAAACATAAACTGTGGTAGTATCCTACAGAGGCCACCTCTGTACACCTCGGTTAAGAAATAACTGCTCGAGATGCTGGTCTACTCCAATAGAGGGCAGTAGAATCCCTAACCTCTGTAAATGATCTAACTTGCTGGTGTCAGCTGCCTCGTTTTTTTGTGGACGCGACATTAAAGTTTAATAAAATAAAATAGTCAGACAAATGAAAGTGGACCACAGATTGTTTTTTTGTTACAAAAGCAGCAACATAAGTATAGTGAAAGGTCTGACTTGAAGACTATGTAAGTGCTGACAGTTGTCACTTAAAACGGAGAAAAACACTGAGTTATATTGAGTGATGGAGGTACTTGTGAGACAGTTGAGAGATTTGAAATAGGGTGAGTAAAAAAAACAAAAACGAAAAAACTGGTGTGGTTGGTGTTGTAAGTGGGCCAGCTGGTATGTCACAAAATCCCCATATTATGACTGTGTGTGTGTGTTTGGTGAATTTGGAAGCACTTCAACAGAATCGTTTTTACTCAGTATACACACTGGGAATTAAGTAACCTAATAGCAAAACACAGCCTATGGAGTTTACTTTTATTGTTATTCAGATGATACAATTCACATGCAATCTTTGATACAACAATTCTAATGTATACGAGTACACACACACACACACATATATTAAAAAAAAATAGGCCTACAGTGTATATAAATGATTGACTGAATATATTTTAGCCCTGCATGGGCGTCCCCATTAGCCCCAGTAGTTTACACTGTCCTAGTTCTGGAAGGTGACACACTTAGAGCCTTATCCTCACAACTCTGCAGTAATTATCAGAATGGTTCACACTCAACAGCTCGCTAAGTGGATCAAAAACATATCTCTCACATATGAGTTTGTGTGTGTGAATATGGACGAAGAGAGGCACAGAATGAGAGAGGACATATTGGGAGAGATTTATTTGAGCTTCTCTGACATTTGCGTTGTGTCTTCAATACTGCATATATGGTGACAGGTTTTGTGGAGTTCACCGGTGTCGACTGCAGCATAACGCCAACATTCCTGCTCTCCTCTAATCCCCCCCCTCGTTCTTTCTCTGCATCTCCTCTCTTCACATTACGTCTGATCTTTCCTCTTTGTACTTCATCTGTTTACTTTCCTTATGCCTCTAACCTCATCATATCAACTCTCTCCCTCAGAAACACACTCTTTATTTTCTCTGTCTCTCTCCTGTCTACTTTTTTTCTTTTGAACTCCAATCGAGAGTTTCAATAATTCATGCGGTGTTTGTGTGAACAGCAATCGGGCTGCCGAGCCGAGGAAGAGGTAAGAATCAGGGCTTCACCTGCTTCTGTCCCTCTGGAGGTGTTGTAGCTGAGATTGCAAGGGGACACAGATAAGACTGGGCTTGTAAACACCACTGGGAGGCTTTGAAAAGAGTATGTAGTCTTTCTTGTAGTCATCAAACCAGAAGTTTCTTTCTAAATGAAGACTTGACCATTAAAGGTGCACTCCTCCAATTCACTATAGTGCCACAGAAACCCTGATTGCCTTAAGTAATAAAACAAACTGTTCTCAAATAAAGTTCACATGGCTCACATCAGAAATTTGCTATTTACCTTCCCGTAGCATAACAATTAGCAGTGACACTGTGTTACTTCATCTAGAACATCTGAGAGACAATTGGGAAGTTCCCCCTTAATCTTTCGCTAGCAGTTGCAGAAAGAGAATTAAACTCACTCTCACACACATATACACACTGCTCCATATCCTTGTCACATATTCTTTCCCCTGCTGTGGATAGCATACACTGTAGTTTTTATTTTCAGGCTCAGTGACTCCGAAGGCATAACGCGAGGCTTGTTTTACACGCAACGGTAGTGTAGGTTATGCTGTGTCAGGATTTTTCAGCGTTACTGATATGATTGCCTCCACTCCCTACTGGGATGCATAAATTCCAAACGGTGGTGAGGTCAGCTAACTGTCAGCTAATCGCTATGCTAGTCTGTAAAAACGTGGCACAGCCTAAACAACCTGTCCTCAGCATTAGGCAATATCAACCGCGCCTTGCTCCATTTGAACTTAATGTCTAGCATTCAAGGACAGAGAGCAGGTTACAGTATATAAGAATTTTGATGCTTCCTATTAAGTAGTTCTAGTAGAACTTCTGTTTTTGACACAGTTCCACCCAATTCTAAAATGCATAGATATTCAGCCATTTCCTTTTCCTTAAACAGAAGTTTAAATGAAGCTTTGGGGAATTTCACACAAGCTCGGAAAGGTGTTTTTTATATTGACTTGGTGGCAACATTGCAGGTGTAAAAAACTCTGACATCAACATCAACATCTGTTTGTCATTGTCCTTGAGTTAAGCAGGTGTGTTGAAATGAAGGGAACTATTTATTTTTATTCAGCAGGTGGCTGGTTTCTTACAGTGGCTGTTCGGGGGGCTTTTTTTTCCACATGGTCTCGAAAAATCAATGTCAGGGTATGATTTGATTTTACATGCTCACACACACGTACACACGCACGCACACTCATACAAAATAGGCTACACCTCAGGGCCTCCTCCTGTTTCCTCCTATCTTCTGCTGTTTCATTACCAGCATCACCAACTTTTACGGATGTGCACATTACCGCACCACCGAGCAAGTAATAGCCCTCCTGTTCTACATCTGAGCTTCATGACATCACACTGCTGTTGTGTAGGAGCCTCATGGCAGTAAAACAAGCAATTTTTATATAAAACATTTTAATGGTTGGTAAGGTTTAGCCTGGAAATGATGAATAGGGCAGAGAGGGTGAATTGTTAGTCTTGTGGTGATTGTAAAGAATGGCAGTGTTGCAGCAGGGATGGAAGTATTTGTTACATCTCTGAGACTTCAAGTTTGTCACAATGTGTCATCTTCCCAGCTATTTCTCATTGTGGCAGCCATGTCAGCTGACAGACAAGCAGTAGCAGACGGTGGAAAACTTCAGTTTGAACCAATGATAGCCATGGTTTTATGAGATCCCCAAGAATCTCTCTCATTTTCTTCTTACCCCTCTGTCTGGGTTCTTCTCTCATCATAAATCTCTAGGGCTGCCTCTGTTTGGCTCCCTCGTGCCACATTATGATATCAGACACAAAGAAACACAGCCAGGGAGGTTTTTTGTCAGTTACACTGTTTGGACCAATGGCTTGTCATAGAGCTGCATGCTAATTGATGTCACACTGTGCCAGGGGACTGGGATTTCTCACGGCACCAAGGAGGATGTGACCAACAGGCAATCTTCTGGAATCTAGGGATGAAAGGAATCCATCTCTATCGGAGAGAAAGACTTTGCCAAAGGAATTTAGAGCAAAACAAGGAATTTAGCTAGATTTAATCTTAATTTTTGTTGGAATGAAAGTAAGGAGATATCGAGGGGTAGATATTAATAAGACCTGACCCAGAATGAGAATTAGCAGCGATTTACCCCAAAATGGACAATGATATAACACAAATATCCCTCTAGGCTAACTCTCTCTATATTAGGGCTATGTGAGAGAGGTAAGGAAACCTTTCATTTTGGGGGTTCTTGGAATTCCTCGTTTGTATGCATTGGCACAGAAGGGAAAGGACACAATTTTCCAGACATTGTCAAATCCAACATGCATTTCTAGACTGGAATCCATCTCACCCTGCTTCAGTTAAAGAAAATAAAGTGAGAAAAGAGAAGAGTTTGTGTAGATAAAAAGGAAGGAAAGAAAATATTGACAATGAGAGGGTTTTTTTCCCAGCTCAGTCCCACGAGATCAACATCAATTGGTGATGCTTGTGCAAAACTGTTATTCATCACCATTTGATGAATAGTATTTTTGTCAGATAAATGACATACAATACTTACAATCAAATTGTTCACGATTTTCTAGCTAAATACAGTATCCCATTTACGATACATTTGTCAACATGTAGACGTAAACTCAATCGTGAACATTTAGATGAATGGTTGAATTAAATTGCATAATACATTTTCGTTTTAATGGGGACAAAACATTGTGGTGTGGCTGATTTACAGAAATATTAGTCTAAATTCTGACGTATAATAATTTTGTCAGTATTTCGACGATTTTCTAGCTAAAAGGCCAACTATAAATTGCTGTATTTATATTTAGATAATCTTCAATATTTTGACAAAATAAATTTTCAATATTATGACATCAAAATAGTGATGATTATCTATCTAAATACAACAATCTATTGTTTGTAGTTTTATTTTTGCTTCATGATTAAATAATTTCAGCACACATGCTGGCACTTGTTTTAATTTATATTCTCATAATTCATTATTATTATTATAATATGCCGAAGACACCCAACCCTTCCTCTCCTTCACTCCATCTGACGCGCAGATTGCAACTAGAATCTCTGAATGTCTCGCTGACATCAGTGCTTGGATGTCTTTACATCACCCCAAGCAAAGGACTGTCCCCTGGTGGACCTGTCCATTACCCTTGAGAACACCAAGGTGTACTCCTGAGTCTCAGAGTTGTCCTGGAGCATAAGGCCGTTCCTTACAAAAGAAGCGACACAGCTCCTGGCCCAAGCTGTAGTAACCTCACGTCTAGACTACTGCAACTCGCCAGATTACCGATCTCTGCTTCCAAACCCTTACAACGAATCCAAAATGCAGCAGCACGTCTGGTATTACACCAACCAAAGTTCTCCCATGTAACCCCCTCTTCACTGGCTCCCCATCTCAGCCCACATCCGATTTAAGAAACTGGTGTTGGCCTACAAGGCAGTAAAGGGAACTGACCCGCTCTACCTGCAAGCAATGGTAAGATTCCAGGCCCCAACCAGAGCACTTTCATCTACCACCTCGGCTGGCAGGCTTGCACCTCCATCGCTATGAGGGCGTAAGAGTCGCTCAGCTCAGTCTCGACTCTTCTCTGTTCTGGCGCTGCAATGGTGGAATGAGCTTCCCGCAAAAGTCAGGACAGCAGTCACTACCTATCTTCCGCAAGAGACATAAAACCCACCTCTTCAAAATCCACCTTGGTACCTCGACCACCGATTTTGGTACCTCAACCACCGATTTCGCTACCTCATAGCAGTCCCACTAACAGAAGTCCTCTATAACAATCCTTTATTCTCTGTCTATCCTCCTGTCCTTTAAAAAAAACTCCTTCTTTAATTTCTTTCTACTCGGTTAGATCAGCTCTTAGAATGATAATTTTTATAGGAATATATTGAGTTAAAAAAGCCACCCTTCTCCTTGCGGCCGAGAGAGAAAGTCAGCCACAACCATCTGCGCCCCCGGCCTGTGGATCACCTAGAACTTAAAAGGCTGTAGAGCTACAATAGATGCCAACGGGTGATCCGCACGTTGGTGTCCTTCATGCGGTCAAGCCACTGGAGGGGTGCTTGGTCCTAACAGAGGTCGATTGAGCGTTCCAGGAGGTAGTAACGTAGGGTGCCGACCACCCACCGGATGGCCAGGCACTCTGGCTCTATCGTGCTGTACCTGGCCTCCCTTTTCAACAGCTTCTGGCTGATGTACACCACGGGGCGGTCGCCCCCCTCCACCTCCTGGGACAGAATGGCCCCCAACCCTCTACCCGAGATGTGTGAAGGAGTGGTTCCCCTCAGAGAGCCCATTTAACCTGCCCTGGCACTGCTCCGTCCACTGGACTGGATCTGACGCACACTTACGGGTTAGGCCAGTCAGGGGGCTGACCAGGTCCGCATACCCCGCTATAAACTGACTATAGTACCCAGAAAGCCCCAAGAACTGCAATTGCTGCCTTGTCTACCTGTGGCTGCACCTGCCCGCCGCCCAGATGGTTCTCCAGATACCGTACCTCCCTCCGTCCTACCTCGCACTTCTTCAGGTTGACCGTGAGCCCCGCCTGCCGGAGAGACTCGAGCACAGCGACCATCTGCTGCACATGCTGCTCCCAGGTGTCACTGTGGATAAGGACATCGTCAATGTAGGCAGCAGCATATGCAGCATGTGGACGCATCACCCTGTCCATCAACCGCTGGAAAGTGACCGGGGGCCCAAACAACCCGAAGGGAAGCACGTTGAAGTGGAACAGCCCAAACAGAGTGGACTCAAGAGACATCTATTATTACCATCTTCAGCATGGCCTCTAATTCTTTCCGCACTATTTCTCTTTTGTGTGCCGGAAGTCGATAGGGCCGTGTACCAACCGTCACGCCCGTACTGGTGTCGATATGGTACTGCATGAGAGTTATGTGTCCTGGCAGGGGAGAAAACACATCAGCAAATCTCTGCTGTAGTTCCACTACGTCCGCTTGTTGTGTCGGCGAGAGACGGTCACTTAACTGGAGGGAGGTTGATTGGTTCGATTTTGGAACCTCCGACCCCAACTCGTCTCTCTCACTCACCGACGTTACTAAAGACACAGGCACCGCATCTCTCCACAATTTCAGGAGGTTGATGATGTAAATCTGTTTGGCTCCGCCCCTCTTACTACGCACAACCTCATAATCGACATCGCCCACCCGTCGTGTGACCACAAAGGGCCCTTGCCACTTGGCGAGTAATTTAGAGCTAGAAGTTGGGAGTAATACAAGCACTTTGTCTCCTGGTGAGAAATTGCGTAGCCTAGTTCCCCTGTTGTACAGCACCTGTTGTACAGCCCCTGCTGACGCTGCTGGGCCTCAAGGAAATTGTCCAGTGATAACTGACCCAGTGCATGGAGTTTTGCTTGCAGGTCCATAACGTGTTGCACTTCATTTTTACTATTACTGGGACCTGTCTCCCAGATTTCTTTAATCAGATCCGGCACGCCCCGTGGGGTTCTGCCAAACAGCATTTCAAAGGGGGAAAACCCCGCGGAGGTCTGGGGCACCTCCTGGACTGCAAACATAAGAGGTTCTAACCACTTATCCCAATTACGACTATCTTAGTGTACGAAGTTCCGGATCATTGCTTTCAGAGTTCGGTTCAGCCTTTCCACTAACCCATTCGTTTGGGGGTGGTATTTGCTGGTCCTTACTGCTGAAACCCCCAATAACCCATACAGCTCGCGTAGTGTACGTGACATAAACTGTTTGCCCTAGTCAGAATTTCTTTCGGAATCCCAACTCAAGAGATGACCGAAAACAGCGCTTGCGCAACACTCGTAGCGGAGATGCTGCACAACGGCACTGCTTCAGGATATAGCGTTGCATAGTCCACCAACACTAATACAAAGCAATATCCACGAGCACGCCGCTCAAATGGCCCGATGAGATCCATACCTAACCGGTCGAACGGAACCTCTACCAACGGCAGTGGACGCAACGGCGCCCTCGGAACTGCCGGATGGTTTCCTAGCTTTCAATCCGGGCAAGACGCACACCAACGTCGTACGGCGGCCCAGATCACAGTAAAACCGTTCCATTATTCGCTTTAGTGTTTTTTACTCCCCATGTGTCCCACTATTGAGTTAAAGTGAGCCGCCCGAAAAATTGTTTCCCGACGGCTCTTTGGCACTAGCGATTGCATTACTTCTTCCCCTGTTTGAGTGTCACGACTCACTCGGCTCCCCCTCCGCCTGAGAATCAGTGTCGGGTAGCCTTGCCTTACTGTTGAGAAGAGTACACATTTCACATGTCCCTACCGGACGTGAACGCACCCCCGCACACCCCCACCAAACCCCCAGGTCGAACCAAGCTCTGATGGATCATAGCCCGTATCCACCATTGCCTGGTGTGTACCCCCCTGGATCCTTACCGGAACTCTGTACGTCCCTTCCGGATCGTGAGAGGTGGTTGGAGGTGCCGTCACCCGCTGCTGCTGTTCGGCCACCTCCTGCTCCTGCCGCTGATGGCCGTGAGTCCCTGTCTGGCCATCGCTGCATGTCTTGTCTTCCGAGGTGGCCGCTGTGTCGGCCCAGTTTCCGGGTGGAGGATTGTTCTTTCCTCTGGGCGTCCCCACTGCTATACCACGGCTCCGCTCCGCTATTTGTCCCGCAAGTTGCAGCAGCGCCTCCAGAAGCGTGATGGACTGCATCTGCTCTGCATCTGCTCTGCATCTGCTCTGCCTCTGCGTGCTGGTCCTGTAGCTCTGCCAACCGCTGGATTGATTCGGCCAACCGCTCCACCGTTTGACAGAGCTCTGCCATCTCCGAGTTGTTTGTGTCCTTGTCCTGGTCCTTGTTCGGTACTTCGGTACAACACGGTACTTGTTGTTTTATCTGTGCTATGCACGGCTTTAGTCCACCAGATAGTAATAGTACACAATGCACAGGGCTTAAACACTGCCTGTCACTGGTATTGCATGTAGCACAGATGCATTCCCGAGAGCTTCTGCGAGGTCGCTCTCTGTCCATCTGCTCCCTTGGATCTCCCCCAGCTGTGCTCACTTACTGTTTAAAAGAGGGACAGGTGATTATTGACTGCCCACACCTGTCCTGTGAACCACACCTCCAAACATTCCCTCCCACACCCAGACAGGGCTAAACCACGCCCACAGTAAGACATTCAGTTAATTATATTCATCACCATTATGTAATTGTAGTATATGATATATATTTTATTAAGTATTAAGTATTGATGAATTAATAAGTATTGATGAATATTTCTCATCAACATTCTCACGAAAAGTCTGATCACATTCCAGTATTAGTCTATATACTGACGAATCACATTTTTGTCATATTGAGAACAAAAAACTATTAGGCCTATATAATATTCATCACACAAAAATTTAGACATCAAGCAAATTCACATATGCATTGCCATTTTGTCAAAAATGGAGTGTCTGATAACATTCTGGTAGTCGTCTAAATACTGACAAATCCCATTTAAGTAAGAACGAAAACTACTATTGTCACAATTTTGACAAAAATGTATAAATCAAGCAAATTCGTTTATAAAATGTGTTATATTGACGATTTTTATATTCGTTAAGATGTGATGATTATGTACTTTGCACAAGCGTCACAATTTGACGTCGAGAAATTAGACCATGTTGCATTGCAGCTTTCTTTCCTCAGCTGTGATTGAAAGGGCTTTTCCTTTCTGTTTTAATCATAGAATATAGCACTACTGTGAGAGGTCTAATACACAATATAATGACTAGACGTTTTTCCATGTGTGCTAGCGTAGCGTATCCTCACCTCACCAGTGTTTCTCTACTATTTTCTACTATATCTGAAATCATAACCGCTTTCTTCACCTTGTCACCCTCCTCTTTCCTTGGTCCGTTGGCCCCATCTACCCATCTTCCTCCTTTACCCCAGGTGGCATTTATGAGTGGCATGTTGCTCTTGAGTCAACTTGGCGCTCTGCTGCACACACACATAAAGGAGAGGAAAGATGGGGAGGAAATTATTTTCAGAGAGCAGCACTGCAGGTTCAGAAACCAGAACCAGGAAACGTTGGAATACAGGTAAGTGTTAAAAAATAGTAACGTCGGGAGACGCATTCTACCTTGCCGGTGTACTAACCACCGACCTGCAGCCGTCCACACTTTCAGAGCACCCCAGCTACACACCAGACTTTCATATCATCATTCATTCATTCATTACACCTGTTGTGTTTGTGGGGGTATATATATTTGGGCTTGTGTGGGGATTATTGTTCGTTGTTGTTTTGTCATTAACAGACGCACATTAGTGTTATTTGTCGAAGTATCTCCTTTGTGCTTATTTGTTTGTTTCTGTGATTCAGTGTTTGGTTCTCATTCATCTTCACCTGCACTCAGCCCACTTCATCCTGTTACAAAAAGAGATACCAGCAGAGATTTTTGAATAAATAAATAAATAATACAAAAATGTCCCCCAGCTGTCCTTTTGTTATTTGTTGAGCCGTAGTGCCCTGTCTCCTAGCCCTTCTGAATCAGCACCATACATTAGATTAAGGTCATGTTGGCGGACCGACTCACTGTCCTTGAGTTACGCTGTCCTGGGAAGGGGAGCCTGCATTGGTATGTGGCCAGGGAGAGATGGAGCTAAATTGGATTTTCAGTCATATGGAGATATAAATCTGAAATGAACCTGCAGAAGATTCTTCATCTTCTCTCTGGTGCCTCCCTTCATTTCTGTTGTAGTTCCATGTGCTGCTTATATTTATTAAAATCTCAATAACCTAATAAATCATTTGACATTGCTTTAATCTCATGAAGAGGTTGTATTTCTCTGAAGGTGGTATGCATTCTGTTGCCTTTTCTGCAACACAATATCTGCAGCCTCGCACGTTCTTTCCTGATCTCACTCCATCACACGTCTCTGTTGTGATGCTGACCTTTTGTTTTTTCGACACCATCCAGACTGCTTTCTAAAGGGTGAATCAGCACAAAAACTGTAAACATAGACGGGGCTTTTCTGTCAATAACTCATCATCCTGCAGTTAACTTTAAAGATGCACACCTCTATGGTGTTACAGCGCCCCCCAGAACCCAAGATTTCCACCCCATCTATATTTTAATACAAAAATGTCCACAAAAGTATAGGCAGCTGTATGGGGAGGGGTAAAAGAGGGTGAACACTTAGGATTACTGTGTGTGTGAATGGGGGTGGGGGTAGAAAAGAGTGAAAGCCACTAAGCACTCATGTGCAGGAGGGACATGAACACTGGGTTCAACCATAAGGGCAATTCCGGACACAATTCGAGGAGTGTACCTTTAAAATCAAAACCCACGTCAGTTTCTAAGTCCGAAAATCTTTGTGGCGTTGCCCTATATGGCTTGTTAATTTCAACTGGGTTTCACTGCAGACCACACCCAGTAGGAGATATTGAATCGTCAGCTTTGCAATCCGATATCTGGGGGTGTGTGGTGCTCGCCAGTCCACACTCTACTTCTCCTCACATCTTTCACTGTTGTGTGCTCACTCCTGCATTAACATCTCTGACCGCTACACCATAGAGCTGTACTCGAGACCTGAGCAGCCATTTGGTCCCAAAGGCCCCAAGGATTAGGCTACAAGGCATCATTACATATCTAAACCCTTTTGGAGTTTAAACACAAACAGATCAACCTTCAGTCATTGCCCACACTACAAATAGTGCTCATTATAGGTTTTACTCTTGTATTTTATGGAATGCATCTGGACCGCTCCCCCCCTTTTCTTATCGTCTCATCACTATTTTATTGTCTCTCAGGGTTTTGCTTCCTCTGTTCTGCTTTTGAACATTCTGCGGAGAAGACATTTAGGTGCTTATCCTTTTCATGTGTTCTCACTTTGCTTTCGTGGTCATAAGATGGACACACACACACACACACACCCACACAAAAATATCCACTCATAATACACACAAACACACATAATTAGTCTCACGCACACATGTAAACACATACTCTATTACGCACACACACCCACACACACACACACACACACACAGACACACACCTGGCTCAGTTCAGCGTAGGAATCTGCTCACGAACCACAGAGATGTGTGAAGCAGATGTGTTGCTGACGCCATGGCTGCAGTGAGATGGCAATTGTAGAAATGGTGCAATAGGACATGTAGCACTTCAATCCATTCCTCAATACTCCTTTTCTACATGTCATCAGGGTGCATTCTTACGGGGTATAATGAACAACATACCGGAGGATTTTCTTCACCAGTCCCGTCCTTTTTTTTTTTCATTCCGCAGCCTGTTTTTTTCCCCCTCTTTTCCATTCTTTCTATCAGTGCTTTTGGCGGAGCTCCAGTGCTGCGTGCTTAAAGCCTTTTCATTGGCCTGCTGACTCTACAAACAGCTTCACAGCATTCCTGAGCAGCAAAACCTGCTCCTCTTCACCCCCCAGTAGACCCTTTACCTCGCCCCTTCTTAATCTCTGTCTGCGCCTAACCCCAAACCCCCCCTGTGAATGCCGTCTCCCTTCCCCTCTCTCATCGCTACCTTCTGCTTTACATTACCTTTATCTTGTTTTTTCTGGTTGTTGTATAAACCCTGCTTACACACCAGCGGGCGCATGGCCGTCCGCTTTGTGTGTTTATACGAGCGGGCGGGAGAAGCACGCCGCTGTTAAGTCACTGTAAACTTCTCTTTAACAGATGTCTGCCGCACAGCACGGGTGATGTCACGCGGTCTGTAGCCGGAGCCTGCTTCAACGTTCTACACAACAGAGAAACATACGGTATGACCAAAAAAAGGCATCAGCAGTCTGGAGCAAACATCGTTAGGCTAAGAACTGTGACTAGCAGAGCAAGGAATTGAGTTAGCTCAGACAGTCAGCTTTCATCTGCGCTCGTTAGGTTACAGCTCATTCCCAGGCCTCGCGCACAGCCCGCTCTGTCGTCTGCCCCTCAAACCTTTCCCTCTTCTCTCTTGTTTGGTTAACAGAAACATACATATGCACACAATGTGCACACACACACACACACACACACACACACACACACACACACACACACACACACCAGTAATAAACCACAGGTTTGGCTCTGCATGAATGTGGAACAGAAACAATATGTGCACATCCTGAGTGGGGCAATTACTAAGGAGCTGATGACTACAACATGTGTTTAGGTCAGTGTCTGAGAGGGTGCAGTGTTAAATGCCTGTTGTGTGTGTGTGTGTGTGTGTGTGTGTGTGTGTGTGTGGAAGGGGGGATACGTGACGTGAAGGAAGCAAAACAAGTCCTCCGCTGGTGTGCCGGGTGTTGCTCTGCCTTAGAAGGTTGTGTTTAGGAAACCGGCTTGTTTGCGCTGCGGGGCTAATGGGCCATTTAGCGACGGCTTCACAGACACCCATATGTTCCTACACACACTCGCTCTCTTTCATTCTCTTCATTCCTCCCTCTATTAATCTCTCTCTTTCTCATACAGGCCGGTCGGGACCACAATGTTACGAGCCACTCGATTACAATTATCAACCCGTTCTGTCCCAAGGATGGTTTTAGAGGGGTTAGGTGCAGACAGAGATTAAGAAGGGGCAAAGGGTCTACTGGGAGGTGAAGAGGAGCAGGTTTTGCCTCGTCACACGTTGGTAGCTGATCCAGTACATGCGGTATGAATGCACTTTATGTTCCCTGTCAATCACAGACAGACAATTCAGAAGCGTTATGTTACTGTAACATTGGTTTATATGCCCATCTAATCCAATAATGTGTGGCATCTGCAAATTGCTTAATGTGTATTAAAGCACTGTTCGTCAGATGTTAAAAACAGGCCATCAGTTTATTGTTCAACCCTCCACAAACACACACATAATATATGTTATGGTGTCCCTACTGTACGCTATTCTCTGTTTTCATCTGCTTCTTTACTGCTATTGTGAATGAGCGTGAGAGTGTAACATGCATACATTACACTAAGGCAGTACGGCGAGTGTAATTTCTAGTGTGTGTGTGTGTGTGGGTCTGGGCTCTGGGCTCACTAGAGGGGTATTTAGGGGATTGGATATGCTCTGCCAATGCTGTTAGTACTGCGACTGGGGATTACTGTCTCAAAAAGGCCCAAGAAAAGTGAAAAATCTGTGTGTTGGCTGTAGTGTGTGTGTGTGTGTGTGTGTGTGTGTAAAAGAGAGAGAGAGATTCACGCAAGCTAATGCACACCAAAATCACTAAGTCATGTGAGCTAATGTGGAAAGTGGAAAGCATTGTGTGTGCTGTTTTTATTACATTTGGCTGCTACAGTCCTTCTGGGACTGGAGGTAATTAGTCTATTAGGCTGGCCAGCACCTTTCAGGATATTTTTTGCTAAAGGAGATATAGAGACAGTGAACAGACAAAAAAAATTGGGTTTTATTTTTAGACAATGGAGGCAGTATTCAAAGATGGCTTGACACAAGATTCAAGAATCAAGAGATTTTAGAGCAGAGGGGGTTGCAACAACTGAGACTGTGGAAATAGCAATGTAGAACACACAATATCAATAATATATATAGGCTATAAGCTATATACAGGGAAGAAAAGAAAGGAAGTATCACATTATTTGTATGTACAAACATAGGTACAAATAAAATAAAAAGGAATATGTAAAAATGTGTGGAGGCAAAATCTAATAGGGTTTTTAAATAGATACAGCTACATTTGAAGCTTGCTTCATCATGGAGCAGCATATTGTATTTGGAACAGGGGCAGAATGTGCCGACCTTCTTAAGGATGATGCAAGTGATATCAGTAAGCTCAGGATCTATGTGGAATGAGAAGCAGCCCTACTGTACTGAATATATCCTGTATCATAGCCTGCTCTAGATCAATTCAGGAGGTCAAGTCATATCAAATACTTAATACCTTTCCACTACCAAAAAACTCACATACCCTTTACACCCAAACTGATTTCAGTAGGTCTACATAACTACATCAGCATTTTCTCTGTTTTCCTTTACTTTAGTTTTTCACGAGTCGTAAAGTGATGTGTTATCGATAGGGCCAAGGTGGCTGGGATTCAGTTCCACACCATACCATAAGCGAGCGCGTGGAAAAGAGGAGGAAAGGGAAATGTTTTGGGCACATGGTGGATCTGGTACTCTGCCTCTCCAGGATCTGTAAGTACCATAGATGGAATAACATGACAGTTAGCTTATTTAGAGCCTTTGTGCTATTGCTAACTGTGCTAGAATCTGTCGCATGATCTGAAGCGTTTGTGTCAAATGAATCTGTCCATTGTGGGTTGTTATTTCGATACCGTAAGATCATCAGCCTCATATTGT
>JAOEHI010000171.1:32104-43089 GCA_025447815.1 Percopsis transmontana
GACTCTGAAAAGACTTTGAAAAGACTAAAGTCTCACACCATCTCACATAACCATACACTCGAAGACTTTGAAAAGACACTGAAAAGACTTTTAAAAGACTAAAGTCAAGTAGACAGGGACTCGCATAGCGGCAGACAGGAAGGTGAGGTAGAAACAAGCATAAACGTTTGGAAGGCTATAAAGTAGGCCTACAACCACTGCTGCTGGCAAAAGGATCTAGCGATGAGCGGCTGGAGAAGCGGGGTTGAAGTATTGTAACGCTGATAGGATGATTGCCGACAGGTGTGTGAACAGGAGCAGGTGTGAGGGATGACTGGTCGTCCGGGGCCGGGAGAGAGAAAGAGAGAGAGAGAGAGAGGGGTGCCACCACGCACAAAGACACACAAAACACACAGAGACAGACAAGGGGAGACAGGAACACTGAGACCGTGACATTGGAAATTTGTCTGCGACTTGGAGGTGGTTAGGTGTAAGGTCCGCATTAGTTCTGATGATCTAGAAGTCCTTCAGGTCTGATTCATTAACACCTCACACTGGATTATAGCCTACACTCGAATGGTATTATGATTCAGTCGAAGAGAAACAAGATCGCGCATTCGAAGGAAAATGGATCTCCTGACTTCTGTCCGACTTCTGTGCGTTCGGACCATGGGTGTTATAATAAAAACTGCAGGTGTCACGATCCGTGGGCACTGGTGCACGCGTCGTGCCGTGCCTCTTGAGTGCGTACCTGCGGGGGATTACTCCCCACAGGTGCTGCTTATTGTTAATTTTAAGTTGGACTATTAGTTTCACCGGCAGCACTATGGTGCTTTTGGTCGGTCATTGTTACCGTACCGCTGTGTGAGGTATCCTGTGTTTCGCCAAAGGGCACTTTGTATTTGGTTTTGGAAACAGCTCGTTAGAACACCACTGCCCGGCTGCTTTGTTTTTTTGCCGGCTCGCGCCTGCACTCTCTACTCCCGCCCGTTACAATAGGATGTTAACATCTTTATCTTGATCTTTATCTTGTTATTTTTTTTGGCTCTTTTCCGGCGCCCCCAAGCATTGCATATTCTGCACCCCCCCCCAATTTGTGCCTCTCTGAGTGTGCCGACAGTGCCGGTGTCGAGATAGCTGCACAAGTCGACAGAACAGTGTCTTCTGTGCCTACCGTGCCTCTGCGAATCCATGTTCGTTCCTTGTGGTGACGTCCCGCAAAGCAACAAGCTTTCCTGCACTAGGCAACTGTAAAAATTGAATCTAACTCGCTGACATTACATTTCATATTATAAAGCTATTTCAAGTGTTTGAGCTTGTGCCACATTCAAGGAATGTTTATGATCGTTTTTTCTAAGGGCCATCAATGGGGAATAGACTTTTTGAGCGTAACAGCATTTGGCTGTAGTACCAGCACTGGCCACCATACTAGTCAGGGAGCAAGTCTCCCGCCCAGCCCCTGGATGCTTGGTTTAGCTGCAAGGCTGGTGGCTCTTTCTGGGATTTTTAATACTCCCTTGGTTTTGGGGGGCAGTAAAGTGCAAAAAACATTGCACACTGCCCAAAAACAGTGCAGCCTCTATAAAAAGTTAATATTTATAATATTTGCTGCTGTGTCGACTGATACTTTGTCTATTTTGACAACTCGACTAGATACATTTTTATGCCCAAGCCCAATTTGGCACTAATTATTTTGATGTCAGGGTGGACCTGACACCATTAACCATGTCCGTCCTTCAAACAAAAGGTCTTTAGTTGTCGCGTTGATGATGACCTTGCAGCAAATCACGGCGGCACTGCAGCAGAAGGTGTTTTGTAAAATGACTACAAACTCTGTGTGTGTGTGTGTGTGTGAGGGGGGGGTGGTGGGGGGGGGGGGGGGGTGGCCGAGGGGGGGCGGGGATAGTGGGGAAACAAAATGAGGACAGCTAAGTCACATGATACTTTACCAGCAGGAAGGAAGCTTTCCAAGAGGGGGAACATTTTTGAGGAGAGGAAAGAAATCGTGGGAAAGAGTAAAGCATTGCAGAGGAAAGAAATGAAGGAAGAAAAGATCAGAGAAGATCTCCCTCCTGTCTCTTTCTACTGCTGCTGCGCTCGCCATCTCTCCCATATCTAACGCTGCCCCCACCCCCCAAACAACGTATCTCACATATTTTTACTGTTCAGTCAAATGGATGCATGGATGGACTGATTGACAGACATTCCCATCAATCATTCACTCACTAACTTTTTAAAGAGGTGCTAGGGGAGTAGGGTTGGTTGAGCGGAAATGGGTCCCTGTGTGAACACATGCGCACTTGCATGGCACGTGACCAATTGCATGGCTCGGGTTTGCATTCAAACAGAACGGTGGTGCAACTATTGCTGAAAATAGTTCCTCTTAAACGAGGGATTTCACAGTGATTGAAGGCAACACAACCACAATATTTCTGCTCAGGTATTCTGCATGTATAGAATACGTATGGAAATACCCTTCTCTAAACAGGAGGTTTAAATATACTGTAAGACTCTACTTTTTAACTCTGTCTGTCTTTCACCTTTTTTCTGCCCTTTGCTCATAAAGAGCAGCTCAGATTCTATACAGCTGAGATCCTGACCAGTCAGTGATGCGGTGTAATATGAAGCCTTTAGCATCTGCTGTATGTTGCTGCAGTCAGCGCCCTTTGACCTCTGCAGTTACTGCCCTTCTCCCCTCTCCTTTCCTCTCCCTCTCGCTCTGTTTCTTTTCCATCTATTCTGTCAGCTTTCTGCACAATATCTTTTCATCTCATTCTATCCTTAAATTATTGACTGACTACATTTCCCAAAATGCCGACGTGGGACAGATTTTTGTATCCCATGCACTTAGCTGGAATTTGGAATTGTTTAGAAATGTCTGAAGTTTCCCAGCTTGCACTCTAAACAAACAACCTCCTAGGATTTCTGGACAGAAAGACCAATAATACTTATGCACTTTCACTGGAGGTGAAAGGGAAATACAGTTCTGTGATATTTCTTTCCCCTCTTTCCAGCAAGTGGCAATCTCTCTCTCTCTCTCTCTCTCGCTCTCTCTCTCTCTCTCTCTCTTCGGTTTGAAGTTCAATAGTGGGCTATCAGTAAGGACGGAGAAGCAAACTTTCTTCCTCTTTCTTTTGCAATTCCTAATTTTCCGCTACTCTAAAAGTCATTCAAGGTGAATGCATTTCCAATTCTGCCTCCTGCCCTGTGCCATTTTTTCACTGTTTTCTCTGCTCACAGGTACAGGGCTTGTGTGTGTTGCTTGTGTTAACCAAGGGAGGTCCTGTACTGTAAAATAAAGACATTTCCCCATAGCTTCTACTGACTCCAAGGCACAGTAACGTCACCATGTATATCACAATCAATCCAAAACACGATGCTGGTTCACTGTCTGCACAAACTACAGTACAGGCATTATTACTTTGGGTTTCATTTCTTATTTCTGATGAAAGGAATGTGGTTCTCTGTACTGTTAAACAGATGTAATATATTTTGTTGTATACACAGAAAGTGTATTTAAACTGAATAGGCAGGAGTTCAGTAGTTGACATGTTGGTGTGCTTTTCTACGAGAGTTTTCATTAAGTTAATTCCAGTAAAACCACAAGTGTGGCACCATTACAGCTGGTAGATTAACATTGGATCAGATAGCACTCTTACAGTAAAACCAGGTGTGAAGCTCACTGACTCTCACTGTAAGCCTGCGTGTGTATTTTATAAAAGTCAACATCATTTAAAATAAATAAATGGAATATGAAGCAATTATATATTTCAGTGTGTGTGTGTGTGTGTTTATGTGCATGTGTGTTTATGTGCATGTGTGTACTATCAAATTCATTCATTGGTTGTAATTATATGTGTTAATCTAAAAATAGTTTAGTGTGTGTTTGTGACAGCGTGCATGCATTTGCATGTGTGTGTATGTGCGTGTGTTTTCGTCATCTCCCTCTTGTCTCCAAATCCCAGTCATTACCTTGGCTAGCTGATCTGATGGTTTAATAATATCTCTGGCCCCTGGCTACGGGAAATGGCCTATGCATTATTCACACATGCTAAGTTCGTTTATTGATGGCTTCTTCTCTATATCACTCACATTTCAGCCCCCTGCCTTGTCATTTACTTGTCTAATCAGCCTCGCTCATTCTCAGGTCTGAGGTTTGGGGTAATACCTGTCAGTGCTTATAGCTGAGGAGACAGGAATCCTATTTCACCTTTTTAGCATTAGAGAAGTAAAGGCAGAGCTGGATTTATTTAACCCCGCGAACCCCCCCCCATTTTAAAGCTTGATTGAACCTAGGGTAGTTACCAATTTACTTTTTTAGTGCTAGGAAGGACATTAAAACATTTCTCAGCCTTCATAGTGTTCAGCTCAGGGTTTTGGCCTTTTTAGTTGTACACATTTTACAGTGATATTTAGTAAAACACTAGCTTCCTTCCCTCAACGAAATTATGTGCTGACGTGCTGACATTCGAAATGAAATATTCTGTTTGGTCGCTGTATTTAATGATCCAAATTTATATTTTTTTCATGCTCCATTGGTTTCCATTATCTCACCTAGCATCTGTGAAGTAGGTCATAGACATGGACAGATGAGAGTTAGATTGTATACCCACGGATCTTAAAATATACCAGGGAACAAGGAAACCAGAGCAGCGTCATAGATGTGTTAGACATGTTAGATGTGTTTACGAGATCAAATAGAAACCAATGGAGGTTGGAAACAAAAACTATTGATGTGGTTCGTTAAACACAGAACACGAATGGAATATTTAACCCTGAACATTAGCGTGTGGACTTATATTGAGGTAAGGAAGCTACAGTATACAGTCAAGGGTTTAACAAGTTCAACATCACTTTATAATGTTACATTACAGTAGAGAGAGTGATAGTTGAAGGGGGCCATGGAAGGCAGTCCTGCCGCTCCTTAACGCAGTGGTAATGACTGCCTTCAGTATTCTCTCTCTGCCATCACATTTTGCCTGCCAGCCGCAGCAGCTGCCCTGGCCCCTGGCTACTCACACACACACACACACACACACACACACACAAAGTGCTCAAAATACCAGCTTGAGGTTGAAAAAGTAGTTCACCACAGTTGTGACAAGCCCAAATCAGAAAGGAACATGTGACACGTTGAACAGTGTTCGAACAATAGAATATTTTTACCCTTTCTCTTCTGACCTCTCACCTTCTCCTCATTCGTTCCTACATTTCACGTTTCCACCAGCTATCTGTCTGTGTCTTCTTAGCTAACGCTTAAAGCAGAAAAATAAAGGTAAATAAATATTTACCTTGTTGACACAAAGGATAGAAATGTTCTTATAAGGAGACAACCATGTTCTTTCTTGTTGAAATGGCAGATGCTGATGGCTCTTTCCTTTTCAACTCATATCAACACTCTGTGTTGTGGGGGTTGTGGGGGATGGCGGTTGTGGGGCATGGAGCCTCGAGGCTGTTGCGTGTTCCGTTAATAGGGAGGCACTTATTTTAAGTGCAGCAGTTTGGAGTAAATCTTCACTCGCATCTGAATGTTTGCTGAGCTGATTTAAAACCGTTTGTTTAATAATGTGTAGGCCAGTGTGTTCTGTGTTTTCACTGAAACTCAGTTCATTTTCAACCAGACCAATGTTTTATATAACGCCCATTTTACACATGGAATCTGTAACATTGCCAGGCTCATTTATTAGTGGGTAGGCAGTAGTTTCATCGCCTTCATGCGATGATCATTCAAGAGTTGACCTGCCCTGGCCCTGCTCCTGTTCACATGAAGAACATTGTCAGGTTAATCTGCACGCATTAAGGCTATCTGTTAGCTTAGCCCTCCCAAGTGCATGATAATGTTTAGCAATATTTACAGGCAGTAATACTTTTAGATCGAAAACATCTAAAAAATAATATTTACAAAGTATAATTGTTATTATTATTAATTATAAATTATATATGCAGCTTCTCAGCTCCCTCTCTCTCTACAGTCTCTGCCTGTTTCTCCATCTCTATCTCTATCTCCCTCTTCCTCGATTCCTCCTTTACAACTGACAGTCCCTGCCTGGCAGTGTGAGCTTTCCTGTTAGCGATAC
The DNA here is from genome assembly GCA_025447815.1 of Percopsis transmontana. Lineage (NCBI taxonomy): Eukaryota > Metazoa > Chordata > Actinopteri > Percopsiformes > Percopsidae > Percopsis > Percopsis transmontana. Next base: position 38,161 of record JAOEHI010000171.1, read on the forward strand.
GCTGTTTGATTTGATTTTCCAGTTGAGAGCTTGGCAGTCTCTGTGAGGGCTACTATGGCACAATGAATGGGAAATATGTATGAATGAATCTGTGTGTGTGTGTGTGTGTGTGTGTGTGTGTGTGTGTGTATGTACATGTCTGTGTGCGCATTTATGTACATGTAGGCCTACTTCTCTTAAACGTGTATGTGTGCATATACTGGGTGTGTGTGTGTGTACGTGTACATTTGCTGTGCGTGTGGGAGCGTGGTGCATGAGAGTGTGTGTGTTGTGTGTGCATTGGCTCTGTGCGTGTGTGTGTGTGTGCATGCGTGCTGTCTGTGTGCACGCGCGCGCGCGTGTGTGTGTGTGTGTGTGTGTGAGTGTTAGTTAAGCTCTGCTCCACTGACACTGTGCTTTTCCACAGAGAGAAGTGCCTTGTTCTGCTGACCCCCGCGGCTGTTTGGCTCCACTGAGCTAGCCTCTGCCTCTGTGCCTGCCCATGTCTGCTAGAGGTGCCAGTCACACCGGGAGCCCTATGAGTACCAGGACTGCCAAGCCTGCCTACTGAGCCTGTCTGCACACCACTGGCATCTCCCTCCCTGTCAGCCAAACCTCTCTCCATCCATGCCACCCACCCCCCCGCCCTGGAACTCAGCCACCCCCGCCTCCTCTCCTCTCTCAGCCTGATATCCAAGACAGACAGCTTCTTCCCGCTTTCTGCGGACGAGCGGAGATTGTCCCTTTGCTGCCTCTTCCTTCCTCCTTCCCTTTAGCCTCGCATCGCTTCATCATGGGCCTGCCCGATCGATAATGCGTTTTGCCATTTGTCTCATCTGACAGTTCAGCTGAGGAGAGAGCGAGGGAGAGAGAAAGATAAAGAGCCAAAGCGAGAGAGAGAGAACCCTGCTCAGCCATTATAGAGCAAACCTGCGTGGCTGTCACCAGCCCAGGTCGGTGTCAGGCTGTGAAGGATTCCTGTTCGGACCAAAGACAGCCACTTAGGATGGGCCGCAGGTGGTAGGCGAGCCCCAGGCCTCACATGCTCCACCTCAAAACAGAAATCTCGGAAGCTAAACTTCTCACGTCTTGCTTTTTCCCATGTCCTTTTCGTCCTCATTTTCATTTTTACCAGTGCTATTTAAACCACACAGACGCACACACACATTAGCATTTGCCCGATACCTATTGCTCTTAATTGACTGCTCCTGCCTTGGTTCAAAATGGCGGTGAACATGACACAAATCCGGGACACAAAATGGCTGACGTTGGAGGTCTGTAGGGAATTCCAGAGAGGAACGTGCTCGAGACCGGACAGTGAGTGCAAGTTCGCCCACCCTGCCAAGAGCTGTCAAGTGGAAAATGGACGAGTCATCGCTTGCTTTGACTCCCTGAAGGTGAGTACGACCAAAGCTGATATTCGCACTTTAGTTTTCAGGCTTGTACAGTGCTGTGGTGCAACCAGCGGGGCTTCCTTTAAGAATGCCAGCACTTGTTGAATCCAACAACAACCTGTAGACGATGATCCACTTTTCAATGTAGGCTACATGATATTTGAAATAGGAAAGACGCTGTGTGTTATTTGGAGATTAAGGCTTCCTGCTGGACAGCAGCCCTGTAGTAAGTTGTGAAGCTCTGATCTAAATGGAAGAAAAGCAAAGATTTTGCTGGCAAGCGAGAGAAAGAGATATTGCTTCTTAGGGGTAACCACATAGTTAAACCTTGGCTAGAGGATACAACATTGTGTGTGTGTGTGTGTGTGTGTGTGTGTGTGTGTGTATCTGTGTGTGTGTGTGTGTGTGTGTGTGTGTTAGAGAAGGGAAGGGTTGTATTGCATTACCAGCTGTGAATTAGACTCAGAGTTTCCCTTGCTAATAAGAGGAGGGCCAGGATTTCTGGCTGTTTATGTGTGACTTGTCACATCAACAGGCTGACTGGGAATTATACCAGTAGGGTACACTGTGTATTATGTGTGTGTGTGTGTGCTATTTTGAGGTCATGCAGCCCAGTGGGGTGTCCTCAGAAGGCTCTATAATTTACTGTCTATTTCTGACCTGGCACACATACAACACACTCCCACCACAATGCTTCCCTCTGCCAAAGAGACAGGGGAGGGTGGGGGGTGGGGGGTTGAGAGAAAAAAAAGAGAAATTCTCCTTCCATCTGCAGCAAAGAGAGCGGTGAAGCAAAGTGGAAACAGAGGCTGGAAAAATGAACAATAAAAATAAACCTTGCATATGCTGTCAGAGGATCCCATGAATCATAATCACAGTGGCACGTCCTGTAAACACTTATGAACGGGCGTACACCGAGACATCTGCTCACACTGTTATTTTCCAGCACCGGCGAGAGCGTGTGCTGGGGTCAGCTCTGGCTAGCGCATGCCGTGGCAGAGAGCCAGCTAGACCTCAAAGGAGGGTGAAAGAACACAATCGTACGCACTCGACAGGACACAGAAGCACGCACACGTGCGTGTTAACACTGACAGGCACCAAAACAGTGCCCTTAGCCAATAGCGTGTGTTTAGCGTGTGTGCTTTCTCAGCCCTTGGGACAGACCTATAACCTGGGTCTTAAGTTTAGCTCTGTGTTTTGCCTCAGATGGCTTCAACAGTGCACAGCAATGGAAAGCCATATTGGAGCTTGGCGTGTCCATGTGCTGTAATTTGAAGCTTATCTGATTGGCAAGGCAGTGCTATCCAGTGTAACAGAAGCCCAGCACTGGAAGGCGGTAAAGCCAAGGCGGGCCAAAGCTACGTTTGGTTTATGGCTGGGGAGTTTCTTGTCTGCTAATAAAGTTATTATGGGTGTTTTGGTTGGATCTAGGATTGGTTGGTTTTGGTCAGCGCAAGTATAAATGAAATGGGAAAGGGGCACGTAATTGGGTGGGCACAGTTCATGGAGGTATACCACCAGGCGTAGCGGGGGAACGCAGGTCTGTTTCACCCAACTCCCTGCTCTCAATGCCGGGGCATTTCACAGTCTACCTCCCCTCCCTGAACCCATGAAAGGATGATAGATGTGCTTCATCTGCAGATGAATTCATAACACACGGCTAGGGAGGGAGAGCAGGGCAAAGGGCTAGGGAAGGACAGACGAAAAGATACGGAGACTGCATGGGGGTGATGGGTTGGAAGGAGGTGCTCGTGACTCGTCTCTCCAGCACAATTTGTTATGCTGCCTGCCCCGTTATTTGGTTTAAATGTGGGGCTGGGGGGGCGCTAGAAGGAGCAATGAAACCATTCACTGGCGACTCTCAGACGTTTTCTGTCTATACCTTTGCCTTCTCGAAAGGCCTTCATTTTCATTTTTGTTTCTTTTTTTCTTATTTTTTTGTACATGTTGCTGTCTTTCACTCTGCCTGCATATATACATTTTTCACTCTGTGTCTTTGTGTCTTTTCATGTAGTCAGTACAGCTGCAGTTTCTAGTGTGCAACATAATCAGTTAGACTCATACAAGTCCCTTAAAACAATACTTTTCTCATTGTGTTAGGGGACAGTGAATTCGGTGTTCCTTGAGTTTTACGGTGGTAATGATAGGTACTGTAATAACTCCAATTATGGATGGAAAAAAAGATTGAAAAAAGGTGTGCTGGCTTTCTTGGCTCCTGCTACAGGAGTTTTGCAGATTTTTGCCATCAGCAGCTGGATATTTCACATGAAGTAAATGAAAAGTAAATCTGTGGGTATTTTGGTTGACAAAACACAATAAACTCACCAAAACCCTGTGATGAGAAACAGGTTTAAATGAACCAGCCAGAGTCTCAGCAGGGACAGAGATGGCATATACTGTAGCTATTACACTATTACACATACACACACGTGTGGTGAGCACATATGCGGTCAATGTTTGACTCTGAATGAATGTACTACAAATTAAATGATGATTAAATGATTAAATGAGGAATATGGTGCGGTCTAACATTATAACAATTGAAAAAAGTACATAAACTTATATATTTCAGCTATGAACTAATTTAAAACTAAAATTTTCAAGCATTTGTCCTCCACCTGTTCATGCGTGGTGGATCCACTGCTTTCACAATTGTTAAATTGTGTTGGCTCACAGAAATCATATATAGTAATTGGCTGAACTCTATTAGATTCACTCTATTCCTTGGCTCCGTTGAAATTGGCGCCCTTGCCTTTGCTCACAGGTGTCATTTAGCGATTAGCTAGTGTGTGTGTGTCTGTGTGTGTGTTTTGCTGGACAGCTGTTGTTTAAGGCTGCCTGGCCAGTTGACTGTCTTGGAAGATGCTTGGCCATGCCAACAGGGCCCTGGGGTGGATCAAAAACAGCTTGATTAAAAGGCTGGCATTTATGCTTTCCCTTATTTAATGATGGGTTGTTCATTGATGGTTTGTTGGTGACATTATTGGTGCGTTGTGATTGGTTGAACCTCTTTCATCATTGGGTGAAAGTATGGATAATCAACCTTAAAGAGAATGAAACAAATGCCATATTTTTGCATTTCCAACTTTTTGGTTGTGTGTGTATGGGTACAATTAGTAAAATACATTTAAATTTACAGTATTTCACTGACATGCAAATAAAACTCTCGTAAGAATTGTGCGCTATATAAAAGAACCTTTCACAACCCTTGTACAGTAACCAATGTTAAAAACAGAAATCATTTTGTCTTGAGTAAAAAAACTTAAAGAATATCTGCCCTGACCAGTGCTCAGTGCTTCTTGACGTGATTGTGTATTTATTTTAATAATTTATATGTCTTCTTGCATCTTTGTCAATTTATTGTGTATGTTGAATCAAAATTAGTGAATATTTACCAGTACAGGCACTTCAATTCCCACATTTAGACTGCAAAACCAATTAATGTCAAAATGAGTTATGGTCAAAGGGTCTCTCTCTCTCTCTCTCTCACACACACACACACACACACACACACACACACACACACACACACACACACTCACACACACACACACAC
>JAOEHI010000172.1:0-14051 GCA_025447815.1 Percopsis transmontana
GGAAGTTTGGGGTCCCCTGCTGGAGCTGCTGCCCCCGCGACCCGATTTCGGATAAGCGGACGACGATGAGTGATGAGACTTCCATTTCCAATACCCTGGGCTATATTTTTATTGAATCTGCTGGATTTGCATACACTGCAAAAATGTCTATTTTGAAAGCAATGATTGGCCAAGTTTAGTTAAGCTTTATTGTCCAAATAATATTATATGTAGAGATGGAGACATTAATTTTAGACAGTTATTATATGTAATAACAATCTAAAATGATGTAATGATAATTATTATTAAATTGTCATCACAAAAAAGTACAGCCACCTCATTTTGTAATAACCACCAGAAAAAGGTAATAAGTTATTTCCTTATTATAAAATGCGGGGAAATGTATTATTTTACTTTCAAGCTGTTTATTACCAAGTGTGGCAAATTGTTACAAAATGCGGGTGTTATTACATATTGAAGTGAAAAGTAATTGAAGTGGAGAGTTATAACAAAATGCAGCATAATGCGTTGTGACAAGGCTTCTGACTCACGCTTACTTATGCTACCTATGATTCTGAGGTGGTATAACTGATGCTAGTTTACTCTAAGTGGCTTTGATTTTTGGGGTGTTTGGGTGAGGGTTTATAGATTTTGCAAGCACATCATAGAGGCGGAGCTGGGAAAATTAGTAAGGTTTAACCAGACTGGAGGGTTTAGTGAATGTGAAGTCCTGCATGTGGCCCAATGGCATGAACACTAAAGAAGTTGATCAGAAAATTATTGTTTTTATTTTAAATTTGCCATTAAAACTGTGTGTATCCTATGTGATAACAATTATTTTGGTTGCTACATTTTTCTGTAATGCTTATCACGTCACTGTTTTCGATTACCTTGAACTAGGACACTACTGTATTTGTGTGTGGAATTTCCCATGTCTTTGTGACAACACTGTTTTATTAATTGTTGGCTAATGTTTGCTTTGTGCTCAAACATGGAGACTACAATGCCCCTGTACATAAATGGTGAATAGAAATGTGATACACACACACACTTAGTTTAGCAACATGCCAACTTACCTCCCATGAAATAGTAGTGGCTGTAAATTGTTGAAGCAGGAACTTGGAGTGTAAAGCTTTTACCACGCTACCAAAAAAGTAAGCTTTTATCTGTTAACTATTAACAATTATTGTAGATATTAAAATGACAATGTATTAAAATGACAGAAGACTAATTGTTATATCATATTTGAAAACAGACAATCTATGATTGGAGTTCATGGACGCAGAATGTATGAGATTCTTGGTTGTTAAATTTAAAAAAAATTCCCATCTACTGCACTTGCAGCCTGTTGCACCAGTATAACATAAGCAATTTGATTTGATGTGTTTTGTTTACCACTACCACTAAATTATTAAATAATTGTGTGGTGAACTTAGTGCCATGTATAGCTGTAATGAAGGACTTGAAAGCCGCATTTCTATATGTTTCAAGTCAACGGTGAGTAGATTGGCAATTTGCTCCACTCGGAGAAAACATTAGCATGAGTGTGTCAACATCATTGTATTAATCAAAAGGATTTAATCTATCACAGAGAAGGCACTGCAGACGTAGACGGTGGCTAATTACTTCATTTTGGTCCTCCAACAAGTTTTCCAATCTTTAAATTCAATTAATGCAAGATGTAAACGACTGGTTTTAGACAGAGGTTACACTTGGTAAAGATTAAAGTCATATCTTAACTCTATGTTGAAACTAAATACCAGTGACAAATTAAAGGGGGAAAAAGTTTCTCATTAAGGGGTTGGGCCACCATGAGGCGCCAGAACAGTGTCAGCTTCAGCCTTGGCATAGATTCTACGAGTCGCTGGAACTCTACTAGAGGGAACACTGTTCTTCCATAAGATATTCCCTCATTTGGTTGTTTTGATTATTTTGGTTGTGGAGAACACTCTCTGAAGTTTCATTTATACTTGACGGAGCCACAGCGGCGCGAGGGGAGCGCACCATAGCCTACATGATGTCAAATTTGTGGGCGCGGCCTGGCGCGTTGGTCATCTCAATGATCCTTTCATTGTGGGACCATGCAGAGGATGGCCTTAACCAGGGGTTCTTAACCTTTCTGGCAGTCCAACCCCTTTTTGAGGGTGAAAATATTTCGCGACCCCCCCCCCTTCCCTCCCAACACCAAGTACACAAACACACATATACACCTAGAGTTTTCTGCTGTGCATTTCTCCTCTTAATTGTTAGCTCTCCCGCTTCCAGTGCCACTTATTAGAAAACGCTCCATTGTCGAGAAAATCACTAACGTTAGCTATATTCTCGCAACCCCCCTGGGACCCGGTCGGGACCTCGACCCCCAAGTTAAGAACCACTGGCCTTAACTAAATGGAGGAAAATAGCAGAAAATACAGGCAGATGTGCCTGTATTGAAAACCGATAGAAAGAATAGATCAAGACAGAGCAAGGACTGCGAACTACTGGCTATTAAGTCCTTGTGATTGTCTTGTGTGGTAAAACCAATAAACATAGTAACGCTTGAGTCATAGTTATCGATTGAAAGGAGGATATAAGGGCTGTTGGGATTTCACAATGTTCAGTTTATTAACAACCTAAAAACAAATATGCGACAACTAAATCTGTCTTCTTTTATACATAAAAGAAGCAGACACAACCCAAAAGCATCACCTGAGAGGATCAGTGTGAGTGTGCAGCACACTCTCCAATAGTGATGAGTCGTTTGTGAACGACAGGCAGGTCAGCAAATATCTCATGTTCCACACTCCAGCCAAAAACTCAAAAGAAGAAGGTCAGCAGCAGACTGAACAAAGTGATCTTAACCTCAAATCATAACCTAAAGTGTTGTCATGTTTGTTAACGTTGTGCAAATTCCGAAGTTGTAAAGGAAGATATTCCGGTGTCAGCCAGGGATGATTCGGCCCTGATCTGCCCCCTAGTGGATATACATTTAATCCTTCAGGTACACGCAAAGTATGCAGGCAAGTATGTTAACACAGTCGTTCGCATCGCCGCCGCTTGTCTATAGTTATGGTTAAAAAGCAAGTATATTGGGGATTTAAGAGCCGGCTCTCAAAGGTGAACGTTGGGAACCGGCTCGCATATCAGAAGAGCCCAATCGATTTATGAAAATAGAAATAGTTAAGATACGAATAACCGAACTAGCCCGCTCATTGAAAAGACCCGGAATGCCCATCACTACTCTCCAAAAGCCAGCACAGAATATGGCAAAACACTCAAAGCCGAAAAGTTCAACTAACTTGTAAATATACCCTACATGGTAGGCCTACTGTACATAAATATGACCGTTACAACTACCATAGGCTATGGTATTTACAAGTAACATGGCACATACATAAGCTAAAGAACATAACGTTATGTTAAACTACTTTAAGCGTCTGCTTTCTATTAATAGATAGCCTCCAGAAATTAAAAGAAAAAAGTGACTCATCAATTTGTTTTAGCATGAAATACTTTGAATCATTAAACTGTCACCTAAATTTAATCTCTGATACAACTAAAGGCAAGAGAAAGAACTGATTTAGATACTTTTTATTTACAAACACAACTTAAAGTATCTGAAGTGCATCTCCTCGTCGAAACTACGTATTGGCTTAACAATGTTATATTCAGCCTTTTCGCTTTGTATAGCGGGCATACCGGCCGTCTCCTGTTCTGATGCTTTCTCCTTGAAAACAACGGCAAACATACAAATTGTTCCTTAAAACTGAGAAGTTGTAAACTGTAACAGCTTTGTAATAGGCCTACAACGTGTAGGCCTATTCAAAACAATAATAAAGGACAAAGGAGTTCAACTTCATCCTTCTTCCTCAACTACATTGTACCATTCCTACTGATATTTTGTAGCGTGAGAGCAGAGGTCCGCACGCCACCCAAGTATGTTCCAGCCTTAAAATCTCTCATAGGTGTTCAATTGGGTTCAGATCTGGTGACTGCTGAAGGCCATAGTGTTGTGTTGGTCGTGAACGTTTCGTTCTTTGCGAACTAATCTTTTATATGACTCGGAGTAATGAGTTGTCTCAGGGACTGATTCTTTCATTTTCATGCATGCGTAAATGGTCTTGGACTCTTACGTTCACTCGTCGTCGCATGCAGCTGCATATAGACTCAGTAGGCTAAGGCTACAGGAAACAGAATGATTAGTTCACGACTCATGGGTCTTCAGGTTTGTGTCTTTCGTTCATTTTTCACGTGACAGCTGTATTGGCTCAGCCACAGGGCTGTACGCTAAGCATAGGAAACAGAAATGATTTGTTCACGACTCATAACTATGGGTCTTTGGGTTGGTGTCTTTCGTTCATTAGTCACGTGACAGTTGTATTGGCTCAGCCACAGGGCTGTATTCTAAGCACAGGAAATAGAAATGACTCGTTCATGACTCATAATGGGTCTTTGGGTTTGTGTCTTTCGTTCATTTGTCACGTGACAGTGGTGCGTCTTTGCACCTCCTTGGTTTTCACATGGTGTGAATTGGTTGTGGCTTTATAGAATGATGATAGAGAATGATCAAGAAGTGAGTTTGTGAAGACTATAATACTTTGTCAACTGAAGCAAATCACTTCAGTGTTTGAGAACCGCGCTTTTTTTACATCGCCCACAAGAGAGCAAACGCGCCGCACTAACTAGTTTTAAAATGAATGAAATGACTCGAAAAAAAGATTTGTTCATATTACTGACCGAGATTCAAAGATCTGAATCAGTAAAAAGATTTTAACTTCCCACCACTAGGTCAAAATCATGTAAATCATATACGATTTACATAATTTTCATACGTCATTAACCCTGTCATGACTTATCTGACCACATTTAATGTAGGTATTGTGTAAATCTTATTTCAGATTAAAATGAATTCTTTATTCATAAATTCATTGCCATTATTGTTTCAGTAAACCTGTCTGGAGATTTAGGTGAGATTGTAAAATAATTAGGTCAGTTAATTTGTCAGCATTCGCAAATGGTTTTCACTATTTATTGCCCTCTTGGGTTTAAAGGGTATCATAAAACCTTTATTATGTGTTCCTTAGTTGAGTCTTCACTAACAATTTTATTACTAAGCAGTGACTTGAAAGATCATCTTATCTTAAACTACTAGGTTGTGAGTCATAGCAGTGATTGGTCATAACAGTAAAAGTGTGAGAAAAACTCAAAAATTGCACACAGTTCTCTACACACACATACAGATACCAATATTTGTCATTTAGAAATTGGATGTAGATGGGGTGTTGTGTCCAACAATTAATGGAGCCATACTTGTAAGATTGACCCCATCACCCAAGCAGTGAAATTAATTACTGAGACTGTAACTTCTTATGGAAAAAAGTCATATTAAAGTGCAGCCCCAATTATATAACCCAAATGAATAAACATATTAGTGTCACACATTAATTTGCATAGAATATGGGTAATTTTGGACCCGGTTTAGGAATACTTGGGGTAAGGCACAAAAGTTTTTTTTACCTAAAATGATATTTGAGGTTACACTAAGATGGACCTTCTTTTGCAGTGCAGGACACTTCATGGCTAAAGTTTAGACTCCCAAGTAAGGCATGCAGTCTCACAACAGTCTGTTACTTGCTGACACACACTAAAACATGAGAAAGACCCTTTCCTTCTTAATTCCATCCTGTGTGGGAAGTAACAAAGGCACCATCAAACTTGATTAACCTTGGGGTAATTGAACACTTTTATCAGATTCAAAAGATTAGTCACCATTTAGCCTACCATGGTGTGATGGAACAATTGCTCAACAATGCAATAAAGACAACATTGTTAAGTTAGTTTTGGTCAAATGCTATTTCCAGCAAAAAATGCATCAAATAATTTGTACACATAAAGTACATGCACACACAGAAATGTGTGTTCACAAATAAACATGGACATTTACATAGGTTAACATTCTGATACAAATACTGTAGACAATGATTGATATAAAACATTGTATTAAACCAGGACTGATAACGTCATTCCGATACTATTCCCTCAATATCTCAATTCCAGCTGAGGTACCAGTATGCACTTTGTATACTGAGGTGTTCTCTGAAGTTCATGTTAATTTGGAACATTTTGTGAAATAATCTTCAGTGAAAAAATACTTGAATCATTATAACATGATAGCACTCACACAGACACACACACTTTTCACCCAAATACACATATAGCCAGTTATCTTGTCTTTTTTTAAGGATTTTAATGACAGGCTAATAAGATATTTGTTTTTACTTTCGCTTTCTACTGTATACATTTTTCAATTAATCAGTCCATATTTCAAAACCACAAATTATTTTGTTACTAAACTAAAAAAAATAAGGTATAATATTGTTCAATCATTCATAGTACCATAGTAACTATTGTACTAATGTGCATAGGGATGCACATTAACTGAAATTAAAAGAAAATGGTTTGACATGAAAATGGAAGCAAAATAACCGCATTTTTAATTCCTGTCTGTTGGTTAGCACTGTACGAAAAACGATAGTCTCCTATCTCTCTCTGAAAGGATCCTGTGTCTAAAACTCAGAGTGCGCCAAGTAAACTACTTGCTGATGTGCAGGCGATGTGAAGTTGAGGCTCCAGAGTATTGCACAAATCTAAAAGCAGTGTTCTTGGCAATCTGAATCAGCTCAGCAGCCATCCATCCGTCTCATTAAATAGATCATGCGATCTCTAAAAATGCGTTCTCTGCGTATAGGCTGGATGGCCAAAGCATCTAAGAGCAGTATTTAAGCCATTCAGAAGCTGAAGGCACGCAATATCATCCATGGGTTTTTATAGTCTTCATTTAGATCAATGGACCAATAGTATTCTTTAACTCACAAATTGAATATTCCAATCACTATAATTACTCTAAAACATAAACATATGATAATTTAAATTTGATGATATGATATTCATGCGTTTATTTATGTTTCTCAAATTTAAAACGCATGTTTCCTTGCATTGGACAAACAATTTGTGGATTGTGAAAACAAGATTTTTTTTCTTATCTTTGTAAGAGTGCTCTTGACCACTTGTAAAATTGTCTTTTACCTAAAATAAGAGCAAAAATAAGAAAACATTGGTGAATCCCAGAAATCAATGGGGACTAACAAAATAAGAACAAAACAGGGATACAAACAAAAATAAGAGGACATTTGTTTGTATATCATTTCCTGCATGAAGCCCAATGTCATCCATGTTCTATTAAGGGAGAAGAAAGACTTCTCTGAAACTTAGATTCTGTGCCAGGATAGCTATCACTAAGAACAATGGTCAAGGATATGTCATACAGCATCACTGCTGTTAATAATTACAGCTGTGATAAGGTGCTGAAATGGGATTTATATTCAGGTTCCAGTTGATCTCTTAGCACGTGGAACAGAAGAACAGGAGACATTGGATTTGACCAAGAAAAAGGCACTGAGAGGTATGTGAAGCCAACTGTTTCATGAAGCATGCTGAGCAACCATATTCTACATTGTAGCTACATTTTCTAGTAACATTTCTTACAGTTTGGTTGGAATAGACTGTTCATTGTAGGAGGACTTTTGTGGGATGTCTTGTTGATAGAACTCACTGCTTAGGTCAGAACTGATAGTCTTGTGCCAGTCTCCTCCCCAGGTGTGGTTCGTTATCCTGGTTGATGTGGGGAGCCTGCAATATATGCCTGGACCTTTGTAGTTTTCTGCTAATAGTCTCTAAGAACTGACCTTCAAAGGCAAGACCTTATCCTAATGTATGGTGATTAATGGATCTCATGGCTCTCAGAGCCAGGTCGAGGTGCCACACCAGTCCACCAGGAATAGAGGAAAGATGATGCGACCAGCAGCCAAGCAGTATGTGGTGGCCAGGCCTCTGTACTCTGAGGAATCCTTTGCCACGGAACATGAGAAGATCTACAGAAAACACAAAACGATGTTGGACCACGTCAAGCAGTACTTTAGGTAAGTAACATGGATTTCCTGATTCCTGGATAGGTAGGATTATTGAAGTACACTGTCTATTACCCAGTTATTTTATTTGAGATTTCCTACCTGCTACAGACTTTACCTACAGATACATGGTTAGGTCAGCAGTTGTAAATTAATCTGAATGATGTTTTCTTAATTTTTAAGATGTGACTCAAAGCGTGCCAAGAATACAGCTCTTTCGCTTTTGCCTGTCATTGGTTGGATGAGAATCTATCAAATTAAAAAGTGGTTGCTAAGTGACATCGTCTCAGGGCTCAGTACAGGACTGGTGGCTGTCCTGCAAGGTAAATAGCATGAACAGCAAATGTTAAACAAATGTTTACTTTGTTCAAAGAGCAAAAATGTTCAAGTGATACTGATTGATATTGAAGGTACACTTGATTGTGTTAGTGTACTCAGATCCCCACATTTATGAACCAGGTTACTGTTAAAAAGCAACTGTGTTGGTGGCCGTAGGAGGAGGGGTAGAGAATTGTGTGAGATCTGTAGGGGAAGGAGTAGAGAGGAATGTTCACCACTTAGCACTTGTGTGAGAGGGGCATGTACTCACAGAATTTCAAACCAAAACATTGTTGTAATGCTTGTTTCAACCACAATAGTTATTCTAGACATAAATAGACCTAAACAGTCTCCCTTTAAAACCTTCACAGTATAGGTTCCATACCTCACACAATAGGCTAACATTGACATTAAGGTGAAATATTGCAAGATAAATTTGACTACATAGATGTTTATGAAACAGTGAAACCTTATATTTATTCATTAAATGTCACCAATATTTATATTAATGTAAAGAAGCTATAAATTCAATTACAATTAGGTAATTTTATCCAAAGCGACATACAATTACATGCTGCTATTACATGGAGCAGATAGGGGCTAGGCATCTTGCTCAAGGATATTTGCAGGTAGGCCAACTCTGGGGCTTTCCAACTGGGAGTCCAACACCTAGACTGCTAGACTATCCTGCCCCTACATTCAACATTTTACTAAAAGTTCAATATCATATTAGGAATGTGCAATATCTGAGTCTCCACTTCTCTATGTTGTTTTTTTCAACATAGAGATGTATATAAATTATATTAATTAGCGTGTGTAAACATTAATTAGCGTGTGTGAGCAGCAAAAGGTGGTACGAGATTAAATGTAACAATCCACCTACCTCCATGATAAAATAAATAAAAAGACAGTAAATTTAAGGGTTAATATTAATTGACAGGTGGTGTTGTTGGGTGCTCTAGGTGTGGCATACTGTCTTCTGGCCTCTCTACCTCCCTGGTATGGACTGTTCTCTGCATTTTTTCCTGTGGTGATTTACTTTTTCCTCGGTACCTCCAGACATATTTCTGTGGGTAAGTTGACAGATTGCATGTACAGTATACTGTATGTACTTGCAGTTACTGTACAGTACATATTTCATCTCTGTCTCTCTGTATCTCTTACACTCATGGTTATTCTCTCTCTCCAGGTCCGTTCCCAGTGTTGTGTCTGATGATTGGGTCAGTGGTGACTAGGCTGGTGCCCGAGGAAGGCCCCCCGCTCAACATCACCGGGTTCGAGGGCCTTACCAGGGACGAGCAGCGAGTGATGGTAGCCGCATCTGTCACCTTCCTTACAGGCATCATTCAGGTAAAGTAGGTCTACCAGAACAACTAGAATGACCACCACAACCACTATAGACGTCACTATAGCCTACTGTATAGCAATACATTAACTGCACGTCTTCTTGGTCTCTCCCCGGGTCTTTTCCAGCTGATTATGGGTACTCTACAGGTGGGTTTTGTTGTCATGTACCTGTCTGACACTCTGGTGTCCGGCTTCACCACCGCAGCTGCCATCCACATCATGGTGTCCCAGCTGAAATTTGTTTTGGGGTTGGAGGTCCCAGGCATCAGTGGACCACTTGCTATCATATATGTAAGTAACAGACAGAAAGGATTTGATTTGGAAAAATCCTCAAATCCTGACTTTGAAGCAGAGTAGGCATTTTCAGTTCCACAAAAAAGATGAAAACCCTGTAAAAGCTCATAAACACTCACATTTTCAGATTGTTTGTCGATCCTTGGGTTAATTCAAACACAATTTAAACAGTTAAATGTATACTTAGGTATATCAGTTTTACTAGTTAATTATATTACTAATGCTAAAAACATGAATTGGAACTTGAATTGATAATTTGAAGCAAATATTAATGCCATAAATAAAAGGCTATAATTTTAAAGTCTTCACATTGACCAGAGGAAACATGCTCAAGGCCAAATTACTTGGAAATTAGGTAGCATATTAACAGGATATTAGCAGTCCTCGCTTCCTCATCCCACCAGCTTCCTCGTTCGCTGGCATCTCTCGTGTGTCCGTTCTGTGCTCCTTTTCTGCGGGAGACAGGTGATCAATAAATTGCCCGCACCTGTTCCCAATCCCCAAGTCCCATGAACAGCACCTCCTAATGTTCCCTCCCACACACAGACAGGGCTAAACCACGCCCACCCCCCCGCAATGTCATTATAGATACCAAGTAGTATCGGTGGTGGTAATGCATAGGCTACGCTCACTCCTTCTAGGTGCGAACACAATTTTGCATTACAGTATAAACTTTTTACAAAGAAAAATAATTTGTCCTAACGTCATGCATAACATAATGTAAGGCACATAAAAAGAAGCAATGCACATATTAAATCAATACATGAACATTAAACACATCTCATTATCTACAAAATACAGTAGGCTATTCCAAACTAATTGGACTACTCATAAATAAGCTAAAATGTATTACTACAGTGTGCCCTTATTGAAAAACAAGGCTTAAAACAAATTCTAACAATTATAGGTCTTATAGACTACAATCATAGGCTATTTTTGCTTTGATATTATTGTTATAACTTGAACATGCATTTCATATTGTTCAAGACTAGGTAAGACAAGGAGATTACAAGTTAAAATGAACGTTGATGTGTCTTGACAACATGACTACCTGATGGCATCATACGTACATGTCTCACCAGCCAATCAAGCAGGCATCTCCAACACAAGCTGATAATTGACACTGTACATTCCATTGCAATACCCAATATGAGACTCATATTCTGGAAATTTGGGTTGAACCAATTAAAGACAACTAAATCTAACGGTAGATCCTCGCCTCAGACACTTATAAATGCATAAAAGAAAAAGTGATAATCCCACACTAAATATATATATATATATATATATATAAACATAAAGAAATATTTTTTTAAAGCAAATTGATATATTTTGCTTGATTTGTGCTACTCCAGACGCTGCAGAAGATATTTTCTCAGATCACTGACACCAACATCTGTGACCTGGTGACATCCATTGTGATCATGGTGGTTGTGTTCATTGTAAAGGAGTTAAATGACAGATACAAAGACAAGCTGCCTGTACCCATTCCTGTGGAGATTATAATGGTGAGAAAGACTGCCCAACGTAATCATTAAAAATAATTGCAGCACAAGTGCTTATCTTGATAGTGAGTGTTACGTCTGAGACCAAGATAGCAGCTAGGCAATATCAAGTCAAAGACAAGCCGCTTGCAATCTCAACTAGGAAATATTTACTGCTCATTTATAATGTATTGATTGTTCTCATTTGTCCTCCAGACAGTCATTGCATGCGGGATTTCCTATGCATTCGACTTCCCCAATAAATATAAAGTTAGTGTTGTCGGTCACATTCCACTGGGGTAATGAATTATATCATTTCTTTCACAATGACATTATTAAATGCTGAAGGATTCCTTAATTGCATGCATTTCCATTTACTGAAACATGCTGTATATATAGAAATAGTGCATATTCATTGATGACCCTTTGTATACATGATATCCACTATCACTATTTCATTGCTATTAGTACTGTGACGTTCAGAAAGAAAAAAAAATCTATACATATTTATTATTATTATTATTTTTAAACTTAAAATTCATGTGTAGGTATGAGGCTCCATTGGCCCCAAACCTACAAATCTTTCAAGAAACAGCTGTTGAGGCCTTTCCAATGGCTATAGTGGGTTTTGCTGTGGCTTTTTCAGTGGCAAAAGTTTACTCAGTAAAACACGACTACACTATCGATGGAAATCAGGTGAGTCATTGCACAATGGACATTTTACCATGCTAGGAGGTTAATGTTCTAATCTTTGTGACTTTAATGATAAGGGGTCTTCTTGGGCTGGTTGTAGGAACTGATTGCCTTTGGAGTCAGCAACATATTTGGAGCATCTTTCAAGTCTTTTGCAGCAAGTACAGCTCTTTCCAGGAGTGCAGTGCAAGAGAGCACAGGTGGAAAGACTCAGGTAAGCTATCTTATGACATCTGTTGACCACTGTTTTGTTTTAAACTGTTTAGTATCACTCACAATAATCAAAAAAGATAAAATGATCAGGAGGGAGAAAAGTAATGACGTTTGCATCATAAAAAGAAGTAATGTGCAATATCTTTGCACAAAAATCTGTAAACTTTGGATAAAAGTCGCTTTTATCCAAAGCGACTTACAATTAGTACATTTGTCAACAGTTGAACTGGTTAACCACCAGTATTAGCAAGCAAATAACATTCTCCTAGAATAAGGACAACATCTTGTCATAAGGTTATGTCACTTATGCATTTTTAGTACATTACTTGAACGTTATCATTCATTCCTCAAAACAGTAATTAATTGCTAGCAGCCTAAATTCCGGCAAAGTGCTTTATATTCTAAGAGCTCATCTAACAGACTAGAAAGGAGCAAATATATATATTTTTTTTAATAAAGAGGAAAGGAGGACAGAACAAGGATTGTTAGAGGATTTTTGTTTGTGGTATTGGTGCTATGAGGTAGAAAGATTGGTGGCCGAGGTACCGAGGTGGGTTTTACGTCTCTTGCGTAAAATCAGCAGTGACTCTGCTGTTCTGACTGCTGCGGGAAGCTTATTCCACCATTAAGGTGCCAGGACAGAGAAGAGTCTGGACTGAGCTGTGTGACTCTTACGCAAAGTTCGTACTTTGAGGTATAGTGTAGCAGTTTCTTTTGCTGCCTTGTAGGCCAACACTAACATCTTGAATTGGATGCGGGCTAAGATGGGGAGCCAGTTAAGGTCTCGGAAGATTACATGGGAGAACTTTGATTGTTTGAATACTAGACCTGCTGCTGCATTTTGGATTCATCGTAGGGGTCTGGTAGCAGAGACTAGTAATCCGGTGAATAGAGAGTTGCAGTAGTCTAGACGTGAGATTACTATAGCTTGGACTAGGAGCTGTGCCGCTTCATTTGTGAGGAATATTGTACATCCTTCCAATATTTTAGAGGGCAAATCTGAAGGCTCGGCGTCATTGCGGCAATGTTGGCTGCGCAAGAAATTTGATTGTCCAGGACAACTCTGAGACACTTTGCAGTTGGACAGGAGGATACGGTTGTGTTCAAGGGTAATGGACAGGTCCACTTGAGGGCAGTTCTTTGCCGGGAGGTAGACTAGCTCTGTCTTTTCAAGCTTGAGCTTGAGGTGATGTGAAGACATCCAAGCACTGACGCCAGTCAGACATTTAGAGATTCTAGTTGAGATCTGCACGTCAGATGGAGGGAATGAGAGGTAGAGTAGAGCCTGGTTGGATACAATCAGTGTTGTCTTCTGAGGAGAGGGCAGAGAAAGCATTTAGATTATCAACAGGCAGTGTGGGAATAGAGGGAGGGTCAAAGGACTGGCTAATGACATTCACTTTCTTTCTTACAAAATCATCAGCTGACAGGGAGGAGTGGTGGGTGGTGTGAGCAGAGAGGAAAATACGGAGAACAGTTTCCTGGGGTTGGTGGCGTTGGAGTGGATTTTGTGTCGATAGAAGATGGCTTTGGCTACAGAAACAGAGGAGGTGTATTCAGAAAAGAGGCGGTGGTAGGCTGTAAGATTCATTTCCTCTCAGCCGCTCTGATCTTCGTTCTACAAGCGCGTAGAGGTTCGGATATCCATGCAGTTGTCACGACCCTGCCTGTTCCCTGGTCTGTCTCTTGGTTTTCCCTAAGTTTCCATGTTCCCCTAGTGTGTCTGCCTGTTTTCTGTGTTCTCCCTGGCCCCGCCCTTGCTCCGCCTTATCTCCTT
>JAOEHI010000173.1:0-14050 GCA_025447815.1 Percopsis transmontana
CCCCCCCCCCCCCCCCACCCCCCCGCCCCCCCCCCCCCCCCCCCCCCCCCCCCCCCCCCCCCCCCCCCCCCCCCCCCGCCCCCTGTTTTGTGATCTTAGTTTTGTTTAGGTAAAGACAAACTCAATAATTGTAAAATATAGTAATAATATAGTAGTGGCATCTGTATATAAACACATAACAATCAATTAATTTCTTCTAAGGGATGGTGTGCAGCCTCATACAGTAGGCTATATACTTTACTTTGTGTCCCCACTCATGCGAGGCCCTCCCCATCAAAGCTAGTATCGGTCCATGTTTGAGTCAAGCTAACCCTTCTAACCTGAGAGAAATACACACACTAGACAGGACAAGGTCAAGCTCAAATCAAGAGTAAAGCATGACAGTAAAGCATTAATGGTGATTACCACCTCACTCCCCGTGATGAGATAGGACAAAGTGTAGTCCATGCTAGCATAGATCATCTTCAGGCGAAACCACTCAGCTCGGTCCACTGTGGCGGCCCAGAATGTGTCTCTCTGATTTGATTGGTGAAAGAAGATAATGCGCCATCTAAGAGTAGAAAGTGCTGGGGCTATCAAAATGCTGTTCACTAAAATATACAGGGGCCTTAAAGAGACAGAAAAGACATTTTTAAATGACATGCTGATTTCATTTATCGATTCCAGCTTCGTTTGATTGAAACGAAGCTGGAATTGAGGAAATGGCTTTGAAAAACCTTTTCTTTCCAGTAGATTACAAGGGGTGTTCAGTAACAGTTTATCTAACTGAACCATGTTGCACATAGATTTCACATTCCTTATTATGTATAGACAAATGTCAACATGAAAGGTTTCTTATATGAATGAGCGTGATTGTAGGACAGTGTATATGGAAACTATACATGGTGTTTCATATCCTTGGACAGCGTTCTCAGGCCATAAAGAACATAAATCACTGTGTGTGTTTGTGTGTGTGTGTGTGTGTGTGTGTGTGCGTGCGCGTGCGTGCACGTGCATGTGTTCTAATAGCAGCTAACAGACGAGTGTGTCCAGAGGGAATATTGCACAGCACCACCAACGGTTGAAGTAAAATGAGCCGCAGATTCAATCACACTCATCTTTCAAGGAACATCTGCGTACTGTCTCACACACATAAACACACATGCGCACACGCGACCACACCCACACACCTCTCCGTCTCTCCAGAGAGCGTGGAGGTCGAGGGGTCTGTGGTCTAATTGAAAGAACACATGGTGCAGCTATCAAGTCCAATGTTCATATCTTGCTTAGGACCTCAGAGAGATGATGTCGGACATAAGCAATGGCATGACGCGCGATATTAATGGATTCCTATTAATATAGCGTGTTTAGCGCCTATTCCTATGTAAAATGTTTCTTTTTGGGTCCAACCGGTAACGGTACTAGAGAACAATCATGACGTAAAAGTACTGGAGATTACATTGTTAATATAAGACTATGTTTTCAGGGTGAAGTGGACACCAGTAGTGATCTAAAATATTTCTCTGCTGTACAAAAAATGGTGGTTCCCACCATGGGGTTTTTAGATTAATCTATTGATTTTAATCTAATTTTATCATCCTTGATGAAACATACATACCTTTTTAATGGTGTTTTTATCATTAGTACTGTTATGGTTATGTCGTGAACTATTAATCACTGCCTTCTGCTGTTCTTTGCGTTCATCCAGTGACCTTATCGGGTTCCGTTGTTCCTCTCTCACCCTCCGCCCCACACCCACACCCCTCCCTTCCTCCCCTCTCTGAATTACAGTTATTACAGCGTCAGCCCACCCTTAGCATCAGCTTCAGGGAAGTTGTGAAGGCTTTATTTCGGTTTCTAACGCCTGCTGGGACCACTTACAAGGCCACAACCACAGACACGGGACAGCCTGATGCCTCCGTAGGCCGGGGTTTGGGCCATTCCCACCCCTCTGCCACCGAAACCAGCTGCGTCACACCAACTTCACTAGAATAGTCTTTTAAAAATCAGCTCTGATAAACTGTTCAGTTGTTGGACAAGGCCTTAACAAACAAAACCTGGCATATAGACAGATAAGAAATATCCTTTATGCAGTCACGGTCCATTAAAGCTTAATAACAGTCAGGGATGATGGCTTAGAGGCAAGACGGGTGATCTCGGCTCATCCAACATTACAACGCATCAAACTGAAGGATTCACAAAGGCCACTGATACAGTCATATCTCTGTCCTCCTCTGCACTGGCACGCTGGCCACGGCAGTGCGTGGCTGTGGGTTGGGGCCAAACCGTTCCTCAAGATGTGTGCAGGGCTGTCATGCTGGGTTGTGGGTTTCAGGTCAATGGAGCTGGCGCTAGAGAGTAGCAGGGAGGGGAGGGAACTTCTTTACAGGCAACCCCCCCCCCCCATCCCAACAAGCACACACCAAACCCTCTCTCTTTTCCTCTCTCGCACCCGGCACTGACCTAAATGACCAGCGTCTTACTCCGCACATCCCGAGCCGGTCTCCCTTCTCCGCCGCTGCTTTGTTTCAGGAAAGAGAGCCCAAGGCTAACACACATACACACACACACACACGCGGGCGCACACACTCTCTCTCTCACACAGAAAATTAGGCCAACCTAGTGCAGGCATGGCTCCACGGGATTGAACAGGAATGTGGCGACACAGACATGGACAGAGAATGGTTGTTTCATAGTCTTCAGTCGGTCCATTCACGGTCCACAATTGGACCCCAACGCCAGCCGCTGGCATAGCCTGTCCAATGCCATCTAGAACACTGTAGTAGTGAATAGGTCGGGCTGCTGGGAGTACGTACACCCCAGTAGCTCTCAAGAGAGCAGCAGTGTCCCCATGCTATCAAGGCAGACAGAATTAGGGCTACTAGGCACTAAAATAGAGGAATAAAGAGTGATTATGTCCTACATCATGCATAGTGTGTGTGAGTCTGTATCTCTTACAGATCATGTATGTGTGTGTGTGTGTGTGTGTGTGTGTGTGTGTGTGTGTGTGTGTGTGTGTGTGTGTGTGGGTCGTACCTGTCATGAGGTCATCACAGCAGACCTCTATGGAACCAGAGGAACAGTCACTGAGCTCCTCAACGGACACGTCACACTCCTGGATCTGTTGTCTGTCAACACACACACACTACCTTCAAGCAATTGATAGGCACACAGGTGAAAAGGGGAGTGCGTCTGTGTGGGTATGTGTGCGTGTGTGGGTGTGTGTGTGTGTGTGTGTGTGTGTGTGTGTGTGTGTGTGTGTGTGTGTGTGAGTGTGTAATCTATGGCAATGTCAGAAACAGTTGTGTCTTCATGGTAGTCTGTCCTTAGGAAAAGTTTGGTTTTAAATGAAATGTAAAATACCATTTTTAATATGGAGTAAAACAAGTGTGAAGTGTGTATGTGTGTGTGTGTGTGTGTGTGTGTGTGTGTGTCTGTGTGTGTGAGAGAGAGAGAGAGAAAGAGAGAGAGAGAGAGAGAGAGAGAGAGAGGCTAGCAGGAAAACAATATCAATTAGATCTTCGGGGAGTGTGAGCTGGTGACGCAGATTCATTCAAGGGACATATAATCAGAAATAATACTTTGTAATTGCATATTTTAGTCACCAATGAGATATATGTAAGTGTGTGTGTGTGTTTGTGTGTGTGTTAACCACTCACCTGTACCTGAAGGGGGCCACGGTGGCCATGTTGACTCTGGGTGTGTGTGTTTTTGTGGGCGTGGCCTCTTTTTGCGTGACACTATTTGCGGGGGTCTCGGTAACAGGAGGCACATCCAGTGTGATTGGTGGAGGAGGGAAGGCACCTGGAGAAGTGGCGGGACTCGTGTCCTCGGGCGTCCCCATCTCCTCGTCTGACTGGCTAGTGGAACCGCTGCGTGCCCTGCCAGCATGGCCAGCGTTGGCGGAGGGGCGGATGTTATCATTGCTCAACATGGACGCCTTCACTGGGATCTCCACAAACGCCGTTTCCAGGATGTCCTCTTCCTCCTCCTCCTCCTCATCTTTTTCTCCATGGGTGTCTTCCTCCACCTGAGCTGTGGTGTTGGAGTTATCCTTCGGTCTGAAGTGGAGTGGAGGTCGTGCGTTGCTAGCTCCCCATGCCTGGTTCCTATTGGTGTAGACATTTCTGTTGCGGTTGGAATTCTGGGTAATGTGTGCAGGTGAGGGAATATGCGTGGAAACATGCGTGGGAGTTTGTTTGTACAGATTGAGCGTGTCTCTGCAGGGCAGGGCTTCCCTGCGCTGGTTTAGCGGGCTGCTTAAGGCCGAACGCGAAGCCTGAGGAACGGGTACAGCTCCTACCCGATGTAGGAGTTGATTCCTCAAGGTGGCGTCCCTCAGCAGCTCCCTGGAAGAGGCCTCGGGGATGCTGGAACAAGAGGAGGAGTGCGTAGGGATGGATCTGCGAGAGTGTGTGGGCGTTTGCGTGGGAGAGTGCGTGGGTGTGTGTTTCGGGGTGCGTGAGGAGGGTCGGGGGAGGCTGCTGGCCTGGCGGCGGGGGTCTTCTTTAGGTGACGAAGGCAACAGGCTGCGTGGGAGGGGGATTCCAGTTGAGGGTGGAGCCCGGTGGGCTGACTTCACGTTGATACCCCCACTCATCGCTGACCTACAGATAAACACAGACATGAGGCTATTTCTGACGGTTGAACACCTACATTATGACTGTATTGTCCATGTATGACTCGTACGATGAGTCAGCAGTGAGTCGGCAGCATGACACAGGTGTTGATAATACAGGAGAATCACTATACACAAAGGTAGTAAAGCATATCAGTCATACTAACTCCCAAAAACAGTCAAAGTAACGGGTCACTTATTTAGAAGCTGAATGTCCTCTGTAAAGGCCCATTACGCTTGACTACACCAGGCAACCAAACAAAAGCTAACAAACAGGCATAGCATGTGAATGCTAGGCCTATACCCATATGACCAACAAAGTAATGGTATAACACGAGTTGAGCTTATTTTCTGCAAATGCTGGAATGTCAGTGCGGTGCCATTTTACCACTGAGAGTTAAAGTACATCTTAAACATGAAGAGACGTATTCCTAGAAAAAGCAAAGCAACTGCACACACATGTCAATTGTCACAATCCCTACAGCATTAAACCCACCACAAACTGGAATTCACCCTCTCCTCTATCAATATAATGCTAAAGTGAGTTTATCCTACCAACCTCTGTGTTCCACTCCGTAGACAGCTGTACACAGCCCTCCCAAACACTTCAAAATGAGCTCCGTGGTTTTTGAGCCTCTCTGTTGGTTGTGTGAGACCCTTAATGTAATATCATATAATCTAACTACCTCAAGCTGCTGTACTGGACCGAGAGAGGGAGGAAAGGAGGAGTGAATGGAGGGATGGAGGGAGGGAGGGAGGGGAAAAAGCTAAGAATCAAGTGACGGAGAAAGGACAGGAATCACAGGGTGAGAACACGCGGATTTGTCTCCACATAAACATAACACAGCTGTTGGATGCATCCACACCTTATCTAGTTCTAAGAATCCACTCACAATGTCTCCAAAATATATGTCATACACTGTAGCAAGGAATACATTACTAACTAATCAAATAATCTCAACAAATAAATAAAATCACAAATAATTATCCTCTTTTTACTTTTAGTATCACAGAAGATATCTTGGAGGGAAAGCCTAAATTGAGGATTAGATGAATGTTTAATCCTTTTTTCCCATCTTAAATAGCAAAATGGGCTTTTAGGTTTCTAGAAACCCAGTTTTAGTAACATGGTGGGGTTTTATCAAAAGGACTCTGTCAAAGTCATAAAATATCATATGTTGGTTAATTTAGCAGCACATATAGGGGCACATTCAATCGTCGTGTCAAACACAGAAATCGGTTTCAGGGCAGAACAAAGAAGCTATTGGCTCTCACAGCTGCTGAGGCAGTTATCTGGCCTATCGCAACCCATTAATGTATATTAATTTATACTGAGATAAGGAGGTTATATAGTTTACTAAACTATGCTATACTAAATTATACAGTTAAAGTCTAAAGCTTAACTAATCTCAGTGTATATAGCCCTGTCTGGTGTACCACGCTTGACTCAGCACGGGTAACGACTTGATCAGAAAACACACACATTAGATTCAACGCTGGCTAAACAACAGCAGATGGGCTCATCCATCATGTTTTATCCATGACTTCTTTCTGTCCTCCTTTCCCTTATTACCCCTCCCCATATATCTAATTTATATACCCTCCCCCCCTCTCTCTCTCCTGGGAGGACAAGAGGCAGACATTACTAATAAGCATTAGAATTCTTCTCTGTCTGATAGAATTGCTGCTAGGATTCCTGGGAATACAGGTGTGGTCAGGCACTGTGTCTATCAGTATGGAAATGATCTATTCCCTAGTGTTGCAGCAGGGCATGCCAGCG
The DNA here is from genome assembly GCA_025447815.1 of Percopsis transmontana. NCBI lineage: Eukaryota > Metazoa > Chordata > Actinopteri > Percopsiformes > Percopsidae > Percopsis > Percopsis transmontana. Next base: position 6,378 of record JAOEHI010000173.1, read on the forward strand.
CTTCATAGCCCACAGGAGATAGGGTCAGCTGGTGGTGTCTGTGTGTGTTTGTGTGTTACTTACTTCTGTGTACAGAGGGAACGCTTGCCAAAAATAATGTAATTTCTCTATGTGGGTTCCCCACGTATTAAATTGAATGATAGATTAGTTAAGACAGAGGCGAAAAAGAAGGATGAAGAATGTTTGTGCTGAATAAAACCATCAACACAACTCATATAAGATGTTCAAATGCACTGTTGTGCTGTGTTAGGGAGTACAAGCAAGTTACACATGTCTGTGGCATGTTATCCACGTTATAACACACGTATGTGTCATGTGCTTACCAAATTTAGTGACTTTAGTTAGCTTTTACAGACTGCTTTGTCATGCTTAGTCTTGAAATTAGTTTGAAGATAAAAGCAAACTGTCACAAAGTCATTAGTTGTAGTCATTCATTTAATTACAGAGTGGTTTAGAGATGTTTGGCAGAATGCTTATGACAAAAAAAGCACAGATGTAACCTAGGAGCAACTGATTCACTAGCATTGCCATAGCAGCTGAAGTGCTAAACCAGGACTATACTGACATCTAGCGGCCATGGGGTAAAACAGCAGCAGCAGAAATCTCTAAGCATCCCTTTTCCTATTTTATGTCAGGCTGCAATGTTTTTCTCACTACCCTGATAGATTTAGATGTTGAAATAGAGGCGGTGAAATAACAAATTACCTTAATATCATTCATATCAAGCATGACAGACAGCAGTTCCAGGTGTGTAACTCTTAAATTAGACAGAAAGCTCAGAATGTCTCAAGCATGTGATACAGAAATAGAGATTTTGAAGCAATTAACCGTATACACACTCAGCCTAAACTGTGTTTATCTGATTACACACACACACCCACGTTCAAGCACACACACACACTTGATGATGAATGTCTTCTGACTCACCACAAAAATCAATGAATGTCCCTTGGACATTTGCAGCACCTGTGTGTGTGTGTGTGTGTGTTTGTGTGTGTGTGTGTGTGTGTGTGTGTGTTCGTGTTTGTTTGTGTGTGTGTGTGTATAATATAAAAACAGGAAGACTGATAATGAAACCAGCTTGTCCAAATACACATGTTGTAGACACGCTATTTTTCCATAACATAACATGCACCCTCAAATGTGTCACTTTGCCGTACACACAATTAAACTGTGTTTCTCAAAGAGGTTAAGTTAAGCTAGTGAAATAAAATACAAGTTATTATAGAGCTCTATAACTAATGGTATCAACTGATTCCTAGTCCCGCAGACACAACCTACCTGGTAATGTGTAGTGTGTCCTCTGGTAGGCTGTTGGGCCGGGCAAAGAGGGAGGTCACACTTCTCCGACGTCTTGTGAACAATGGCCTATTTTTTCCTGGATCACTGTTGCATCCTCACTGAGGCCCTCTCATTGGTCCACAGCCCCTCGCCATTCACAGAGACAGGAAGCTGTGACAAACAAGGAATAACATCTTCAACCAATCAGGGAGCCCCACTACGAGGTGACTCAATGTCACTTTCTTTCAATCAAATCTGTGTTCTCATGTTTTGGCATAATTCCCCTAAAAGTCCAAATTGCTCTTCAGAAGAGTGGAAAAGCCTGTGGTGACACACTACTCTGTCATGACATTCTGTCAACCACAAAAACCCACAGGGAGAAGCAATCACAGTCACACGCATACACACACACCTACTGTACACACACACACGCACACACAAAAGGATGATTGAAAAGAAACATAAGCTATATGAAAAGAAATATAAGCAAGCACACACACGCACACGCACACACACATACACGTACACACACACACACACACAGTCCAGGAAAGAGTAGCACAGTCAGTGTCAAAAGATAAACCTCGGCCACCGATCTTTTTACCTCATAGCACTAATCCCACTAACAATCCTTATTCCTCCTTTCCTCCCTTTAAAAAAATTTAATAAAAAATAAATAAATTCTACTCTAAGCTCTAAGAATATTAAGCACTTAGCAATTATTGATTGTTAGCAATTATTAGACTCTTTAGCAATTATTGATTGTTTGAAGAGTGAATAATAACTTTGGATTATTATAATTATTGACTGTTTTGAGGAGCGAATGATAAACCTTCGAGCAATGTTGTGCAAATGCATAGATGAAGTAACCTTGTTACATGATGCCGTCCTTATTCTACGAGAATGTTATCTGCTTGCAAAAACTGGCGGTTAACCAGTTCAACTGTTGACAAATTAACTAACTAATTGTAAGTCGCTTTGTAAAAGCGTCTGCTAAATGCTGTAAATGTAAATGTAAAAATAAACATTACCAGACACTCTCTCCTCTTATATAGTAACATCCAGAGGGTGGGGGGGGGTTACCTACAAAATGAGCCTCACCTTCTCCGTGTCGCCTAGAACTCTCCTCTGAGCTCCCTCTCGGCAGTCCAAACACAGCGTCTGTGCCGGCTACGCGTGCTGCACTGAGTCACACAGACCCAGTACTGCTGACTCAGGAGCATCGCATCATGTCACCCTCGGTTACGGGATACCCTGTCCAACCCCCTCTCTCATTCCCCCTCATCCCTCTTTTCATCTCACTTAAGCTCTGCCTCTCTCTCTCTCTCGCTCGCTCTTTCTCTCTCTCTCTGTCTCTCTCCCCAGCTCTAAACCCTCTATTAAGACACGCAGACGGATATTAGCATCTGTAACTATAGCAAGAAATTCTGTTCATTTGCAGTCAACAGCAGGAGCAACAGCAATGTTAGACAAATGACAGAGAAATGCTCAGTCAACAACAACAACAACAACCGAAAGTGATATCAAACCATCACTCACCCTCTGCTTGGATCAAGACATAAAGGATGAAGTGTGTGTGGATGGGTTTGTGTCTTATTTGTATGGCGCGTGAGAGTGGGTCGGACTCAACCCTTCCCTGGGTATATCTGTCTACTTCACGCAGGCAGGCCTGTGAGACGCAAGCATCAGTGTTTGTGTGCATTTCTTTTATCTCACTGTTTTATAGCATAACGTCACTCCGCCGTGCTGCTGGTGCCGCAGTGTCCCCGCCCCTCTCTCTCTCTCTCTCTCTCTCTCTCTCTCTCTCTCTCTCTCTCTCTCTCTTCCCCCTTCCCTCCGTAATGGGCCTGTTGGCTATGCTGCCCTCTTCTCTCAGTTTGAAATACGAGCCCAGTTAAAGCAGAAGAGACGAGCTGGCCCATTAGCTGGATGAAACACTCTGCTGTGTGTGTGTGTGTGTGTGTGTGTGTGTGTGTGTGTGTGTGTGTGTGTGTGTGTGAGCCTGTGCGTACGCTCGCAAGAGCACAAGGCACATGCTACAAATGTGTGACTGATGTGATGATTAAAGAGACGCAGGCACGTGTGAGGAAAGTCTGTCAGCACGGTACTGAAGTCAAAGTCTAACGGTGAACAGGCCAGGAGGGGATGAAGCGAAAACACAATGATGATATCCATTTACTGAAGGCAAAAGGGGGGAAAAAGTGCACGTATGACACACACACACACACACACCTGATGTCTCTGTGTGAGGAACGTGTCCAGATTGTCAACCCTCCCGGGGGACAGACTATCTATTACAGCTGCCTGTCTCACAACCTTACAGGAGAGAGAAAGAAAGCGAAAACGGCAAAGAGGGGGCAATGAGCAGGTGATAAAAGAGTGAGAAGAGAGAGGCAAAGGAGGTTATCAAAGGGAGAGTATGTTTCTGAGGTCGACATATAGAGAGTAATGACTCACATTGACGCGCATTGGCGTATCGTCCTTGTCGGACAAGGCAGTGAGGCTTCATGAATCATTGATCTGACCTTGAACGCTTCCCAGGAATGTCAGTCCCCTGTAAACAACACACTGTATGTTTATTTTTAGTGGTTCACCGTCTCCCTGTTGCATATCAAAACCTCTTTACAGGTGGCCAAACCAATAAACAGTACAATGCAGCAGAAAAGTCTATATTCTGCATTCCAACAAATACATTTACAGTATGGTACTGCTGCATGCTGCAAGGCACTGGTGCATATTTATCTTTGCTATTATTCACTTCTTCTCATAGATTTATAGTCCACATGTTGAGTATATTGTATTTTAAATACAGTATTTGTATACATGGGACCATATGGCACTGCCGCCTGTAGTTTCATAGCATCTACTTGGTGGTAAAGACACATGTGGAGCTGGTGGCTATGAGGAGGGTTGCTTTGGAAAGCTCATAAACATTTGTTTACATACTCAAGGTTGTTTTTCCTCCATAGTGTTTTGTGATGCTGAGCTTTATGTGTTGACTGTCTAGTTTGTTGTCTGTTAAGCAGCAGCAAAATATTGTGATGTCTCTAACACCCTTTTCAGTTCTGTTTTCTTGCTTCACTTTTCTATTTTTATAGAGTCAGAAAACATTTGATATCAGTTGAATTCCGGTGCGGGATTTCCATCTATTGCTCTCTCGAGCCAAGCTTTATGTCTCTCGCTCTTATTCTCATATTTCTGCTAAGCTAGGCTCTTCTGCAGCTTCGCTTTTGGGAGCAGTGGTAAAGCTCAGCTCAGCAGCACTAAATGCTGTGCTGTGTCACTTGCTAGGAGCAGAGCTGATTTGTTTTTTGATTTAACTAAACATTGTCTTTAAGAAACATATCTTGTGTTTGTGTGCATGTCCGTGTGTGTGTGTGTGTGTGTGGGGGGGCATGTTCAATGTTTGGACTTAATATTTGCTTTCTTCACCATAAGCTAATGTAAACCAAGATCACATATTGACTTAAGATGGGGGAGTTGGGTGGGGGGGGGGTGTCTGCAAGAGAGAGAGAGAGAGAGAGAGAGAAAGAGAGAGGGGGAGAGAGAGAGAGGGAGGGAGAGAGGGAGGGAGAGAGGGAGAGAGAAAATGAAAGATACAGAGGCACAGTCTAAAATGGTTCGTATACACATAAATAATGGAAATTGTAATCAAATTGCAACTGTAAGTACACCAAGTGAGCAGCCGAGCTTGTTAGATTTACTTTTAGAGCGCCTGATACACTTGACAGGACCCCTCCCCCACAATCATGCTCCACACAGATTTTCCTTTCTAACATATTAAGCACACATGCCCCACGCACGCTGAGGGCCACACTCACTTAATTGCACACATACAGATACTCACAATAAAGCCGTTCGGCACCGGCGGCTGGGTTTCCTTCATTAGGCCCACCACAGGGGTAAAATCTGTTGCACTCATGCAATGAGAATGCCCCGCACACTCACATGACCGTTGCTTTGTATCATAGTATTTCTACTGGAACGGGAAGTGACTCGTAACAGAGGATTATGGGTAGGAGTGAGCAATGATCTGTGACGAGTTTGTGTGGGTGTTTGTGTGTGTGTGTGTGTGTGTGTGTGTGTGTGTGTGGTGTGTGTGTGTGTGTGTGTGGGGGGGGGGGGGGGGGGGGGGGGGGGGGGGGGGGGGGGCGGGCGCGCGCCCCCCGCCGAAATCTCATAGTCTTGTATGTCCCCAAGGCAAGACACTCAGCATGAGAGTAAATACCCTGACAGATTCTGTTGTGACAATAAGCCACTTGTGCTGCTCTCACCCCAAGTGCATCTGGTGGTGTACAGAGGAACCATTCTCGTGGTTTACCTCATAATAAGGGCCTTAGCCACTAAAAGACCTGGGAATATGGACACAATATGTAAAGAAATACAGGATATACAGAAATACAGGAAATAAACGTGAAGCAAAATGTGTTTTTTGATTTCTGATCATAATCAACCTGTGCCTATCACATCCATTGTGTTATGGGGGGGGTCAAACCGAGTTAATATTTCCTTCAAACTGTAACCGACCAAACTGGTTTCAAATCATACCCCCCTTCTCCAGCCTAGACTCTACAACCTTAACTATTTTGTTTGTTTAATGGATTTAAGCGCACCAACCCAATGTAGAGGACAATTATTCTTAAGTGGTTCTGTTTCTTCCCCGCTAGCGCCACCATTAGAATACTTTTTAGTAAGTCAATGACGTCACTGACATTGCTTGAGAAATGTATGTGTTCTGGTGTCTGTTCAACAGCCAGGACCCCTATCATAAGCATAGGGTACCTAGCTGAGGTCTTCCAGTTGTGTAGTCAGTCAGTGAAGGTCCTTTCAGACAACCCAGTGTTGTCTGAAAGAGCCTGAAAGTTCTTGATACATTTTGAAAACTGTCTAACATATCACAGCCAGAATTCCACTCTGAAAAAAAACATGCAAACAAGCCAGATTTGGTTTATATTTAAATTTTAAATACCGGTAATTATATTTGTCATTCCCATTCAGATAGCCAATCAAGTTGGCACAAGGGCAACACCAACTGAAACGGAATGTTCAGCTTGAAGGGAGGGAAAGAAGGTGTCCAGAGTGACAGTTAGAAGTTAGAATGATACGGGCCTTTAAATTATCATCGTATTGTTGCCTTAGGCTAAACACTAAATGTTTTTAACCTACAAAAGTTGTACTGACAAGTTGGACCAGCTTTTAGGCAGCTGTGTTAAAAGTCATCCACCGTCAGTCCCAGTTACAACCATCCCAGACGCTCACAGATCACCAAAGGATCATTTTAGGTAAGTCCTGCTATGAATTCCTTCTGACCACGGCCTCCTTTCTTCTTCTATCAGTGCTCGCTTATCAGTGAAAACGTTGCAATCCTGCTTTAATATTACTGCTGAAATGCTTTTGCAACTGTTTCATGTTGGCTGGAGACCAAAACATGCACACAATCATCAATTTAGAGGAAACTAAACTAATGTCTTTGGATTTTGGCAGAAACCAAATCATCATCAACACAGCAAAAACATGCAATCTCCACACAGCAAGGACCCAGGAACTGAACCCAGGGCCCTGTCGCTTCAAGGTAAAACCACTTACTGTGTTCACCCAGTCTGCCTGCAGGCAATTTGAAGTGCATATGAAGTACCTTATATTAATAGTCTCTCCTTGAAGGTGTTGTTTTGGCAGAATAGAGAACTGTGTCTGATCCAAAAATTGCTGGATGGCTGTTTTCACAAGGCCTTCTGGAAAGCAACAGATCGACCAAGCGTTTCTATTTATGTATGGACATCAGGCAAGACAGGGAAGACCAGGACCGGGCTGATTCACCCGAGACGGCCACACCAACGATAGAGGACTGCCCAGACATTGACCTTAGACACACGTTAAAAATGGTGAGATTAAACTAGAATACGAGGCCCAGAGAGCCATTAGTCTTAATCGATGCAATGGCATAAGGCATTACTGATTGCCTTTTTCATTTGATAATCTTCTAGCTTGAAGGAGAAGCTGAAATAGAAAATATGCAACCTATTGTTCAGCTCTGCGTGACCTGGAATCTACCACCACCAAACGCAACCAACAGGAAATGGCTATTTGGAAAGCTTCTACTGCATGCTGTAATGTCCAACTACCTCTGTATACTCCTCACATTTATTAAATATGATTTACTGTGCATAAGCATTATATTTGCGAGATGCCTTAATCATTCCTTAACCAGTCATTCCTTTGGCAGATGTTATAATATCACATTTATCATGAGAATGACAAGCAAGCCATGGAAACAGGTGCATGTTATAGTGGCCTATATAGTATGGTATAACTATTTATATATATATATATATATATATATATATATATATATATATATAAATAATTGTGAGCTCACAAAAAGCACACACATA
>JAOEHI010000174.1:0-14050 GCA_025447815.1 Percopsis transmontana
GTGTGCTATTACGATCTCTTTACTTATTTATCTAGCATTCTGTTATACTCTCCAGACCCTTTTTTATTTTTTATTTATAAACCTTCGCTATCCTTTTTTTTCAATTTCTACCCCCCCCCCCCCCCTCCCTCTCTCTCTTTCTCAGCTCATTCGATCTAGATTCCTGATTTATGGCATCCCAAACACAGCAATTCAAACGAGCGAATGAAACCAAGCCCACAAACAGAACCCACAACACAACATCAGAAACACGCAGGTTCTCAGTGGCCCGCTGTGGGGCTGGAAACACGCATTCCGCGTGAAATAATTGAAACGAAAATGAATAAGGAATGCGTCTTGTGTTAAGGGGAAGGACTGTCCGACTCACATGGTGTTATTTGGTGTAAATATGTTGCTTTCGTTCTCCGCCTCTGAGTGTCCATAACCTTCTGGATGCATCACCACCATCGTCTCTAGTCACGCATAACCTCGCCTGAATTCCTTTTCTTTTTTCTCTAGATGTTTGTCCAGATCTATTTTTATAATGGACATGGCTATGATTTGTTGTCTTCACAATGGATAAATTAAATGATCTAAACAAATTAGGTATACGAGTCAACCACCTTTAGGCCTATTTTCGTAGTGTTTTATTGCTAACACTATTGCTTGTGAATCTTTATAGTGTCATTAGTGATCTCGTCGTATCGTCAATGAAGTGTGTGTGTGTTCAGCCGTGGTAAACACCACCGGTTGTGTTAGCTAGCCGCTGGGCTAGCCAGAGCGAAGACATAACACAGCCAGAGGAACAACCTACGGCACGCCAGGGGTTTTACACAACAGATGTAAAAGTTTGTTACTCGTATGTATTTCTTTGTTTCTATTAGTTCTTTGTTTTGTGAAATGCTTCTTCATTCCTTGATTGTTTGTCTGTGTCCAGAGAGCTGCCCCACTCCCCTCGCTCCCTGGCGGCTCGTCTCAACGACACCGACTCTCGCTCCGTCCTGCTGTCCTGGCTCCGCCCCTTCGATGGAAACTCTCCCTTACTGCATTACGTGCTGGAGCTTTCCGAGAACAGTACGTATGTGTGTGTGTGTGTGTTTGTGGAAGAGGCTCATTCTAGGCATGGTTTATAGTTCCATAGCAGCAAGCAGCTGTTCCCTTACTTCCTACCACACACACACTCATTTACCCCACACAGACATATGGAGGATGGTGTCGCTGAACGAGAATGTACATCCACGTTCCTCAACAATTTCTCTCTCTCTCTCTCTCTCTCTCTCTCTCTCTCTCGTTTCTTTCTTTCTCTCCTCCGCCCTCCTTCATTTCACCTCTCTAATGCTTACCCCAGCGTTCCCATTGCTTTTCTCTCTCTTCAGCTCCCCTTTTCTTTTCTTTTGAATCTCTCTTTCTCTCTCTCTCTCTCTCTCTCTCTCTCTCTCTCTTCCTCTAGTCTCCCCCTGTATCCCTCTCTCTATTTGTGCCCCACAGATGTTCAAACAGCAGGCCGGCTGTTAGTCAGATGAGAAATGGCGACAGGGAGGGAGAGAAGGAGGGAATAAGGAACAGGGAGATGGAGGAAACAAGCTGGTGGGCAATGGCAGGCGATCCTCCGTCACCTCCTGTTGTTGTTAGGAAGGAGGGAAGAGAGGCTGTTCAGCGAGAGCGCAACACGTAGCACAGTGCTTTTCAGACATTTTGAGCCAAAAATGTAGCTTGTGACTCACCTATGAACTAATTTTTAGAGCAAATTTGTATTTAACAGTAAAAAGAAGTGTGAACTGTTTATTTTTATGAAAGGCTAGCTGTGTCACGTTTGGGAAAGTTTGTAACGGTGAATCAAGTTTCACTTGAGACATAAAGTGAAAATAAATAAACAAAATATGTTTCAGTTTTTAGCTAAATTGAAACAGTTGGATGGATTGAGAGTTGTGTCTTGTATTTGTTATTGAACTGATTCACCGTTACACTTGACAGTTTTAATAATGACGTGACCCGTAACTAAAACAATCCTGCCTCAAAGGCTCAGTTCACATTTTCATCAAGTGCAACGTGCCAACGCCAAATGCAAAGTGTTTGATGTCTTCGAATAATGAACACTCCAGTTAAGTGTATGCGACGGACATTTTGTCAAGTTACAGATGTGTACCGTTTTTCATTTGCTGTTGGTATTTAACTACTGCTTTGCATCAGAACTAAATATATACCACATGAGCAAGAACAACTAAAGTAATGACAAATACTGCATTATCGCAAATAGTATAGGAGAGAGGCAGGGAAAATTGGGCTGGGATGAGGAGAGAGTGAGGGAACAGGGACAGAGAAGCAGGAGATGATTTGTGTCGAGGTGAGAAAGAGCACAGAGAAAAGCAGAGAGCCTAAATGTCTGATTGATTTCAGCCAGAACCAAGTCCAGACAGTGAAGAATGAACTAGTACCTCACACACTGATTACCTGTTGTGTGTGCGCGTGTGTTTTTGGCTTGTGTGCATGGTTTTATGTGTGTGTTTGGGGTGTGGGGGAGGCTGTTGTAGGTGATTGTTTGAGACAAAGAACTATTTGAGAGTGTGTTACAGGTACAATGGCCCAGTATAAATGTAGTGTGCTATCGTGTTTGACAATAACTTAAAGACGCTTGCTGGGGTGACTTTTTTTGACCGCACACATACACACAAACATAAATTCAAACAAAGTGTTGTACATGTTCCTTTTCCTTCCTTCTTTGTGTCGTTCGTTCCCAGTGTTTTCATGGCTCTGTGTGTGTCTTGTGTTGCAGACTCCCCCTGGAAGGTTTACCTCTCAGAGGTGGACCCCGCTGTCACCGAGGTGTCAGTGGGCGGGCTCACACCAGCCAGGACCTATCAGTTCAGACTCTGTGCTGTAAATCAAGTGGGTAGAGGCCAGTACAGTGGCGAGACGCAGAGGTAAGCAGTAGAGTTAGAGACCTTTGTTCTCCACACATCTAGTGCTTGAAAGGCCATGACTAAAATTAGAACTGCTTTGGCTTTTCTTGTGACTTGACTAGGGCTATGACGATAACTGCATTACCGCAATACCATGGTCCTGTGATGCCTACCGCGGTGTTGAGCTCATTACCGTCGTCACTGCAATTTTATATATAGATCATTTTTTTTAGCTGGTGTAAGTTACAGGAGTGCATTTAGGCTTGGTCAGTATCTATTATTTCAAACCTTCATCTTCGTGATCGTATATGACGTTATTTGTGTGAAAAAGTAAAAGCCGAAGCCCCACACTACATATGTCAAGGAATGTCCTGCAGAGCTCAAGAATAGAGTGTAAACTAAGCATATAAAACATATTTATTTCCAGCTAATCTCTTAGTTGCACCAATATTGTGCATGGGAAACCGATTTATTTATAAAAAAACGCTGATTGTATTTTCTTAGTCTGAACAAACAGAAAATGCCTTAGTCTGAAGCTCAGGAGGAGTGTGAAGTTGTAGTCTTCGTTAATGTTCAAAGCATATAAAAACATTTATTTTCAGCAAATCTGTTCATTACACCAACATTGTGCTTGTTAAACAGTTAGTACACGAAAAAGACAGAGTTATAAAGACCACTAAATTCCAAAGCACTCTGGCATATGATCCTAGATGTCACGATCGGCATGCACACACTCGTGCACGCTACGTGCCTCCTCTCTGGGCTGCGCACCTGCCGGGGATTAGCCCCGCGCAGGTGCATTTAGTTAGATTTAATTAACAGTGTCTATTTAAGTTCCCTGACAGCATTAGGTGCTGTCGGTCATTATTTGGTGTGTCTTGTATTGAACTCATGTAACCTTGCGTAGAGTTTATGTTTGTTTTTGAAATAGCCAATACACCCACAAGACAAGAAAAGGAAGTAATACTGTACTGTAGGCATATTAGGTAGGCTGTTTCACTGTCAAAACACAAATGTCCTGCTTATGATTACCGGACATTTATACATACAAATATATATTTTTTTAAATATATTTTACCAGGCAAATAGTATGGTGGATTTCAACTGTGGTTAACCGCCAAACCACGGTGATATGTTGCTTTTTTTCACCGTGGTAAGAAAAAATCCATACCGTCACAGCCCTAGCTAAAACACACGCATCACATATACTGTAAACCTTTATTGAACACATTCTCCACAATGTTGTCTCACCTGTTGTCTTCCCCTTTTTATATACTTAACATTTCAAAAGGCGTGAAGCCAATATGTTTTGTGTTGTGGGATTCCCCTCAATGGCTGCTGTTGACCGTGGTGTGATTTGTTTGACCCAGAACTGTGATACAGTTTCTCACGCTGCATTGTAAAAAATAAGGCATGAATGAATTGTAACCTTTCTGCAGTCATATGCGCTCTCATACTGTGTGTGTGTGTGTGTGTTTGTGTGTGAGACATGGCTGTGGACACGGCTCTCTTATTTAAAATAAGGATGAAAGAAAAAGGATACTCCTGCCTTCGTGGAAGGCAGGAGTATTTTTGTTTAGTATCTATTCTGTCTGAAATTAGCTATTTATATTCATCACAACCATACTGCCGATGTGTTTGCGTGCAGTTGCGTTTGCAGTTTTTGGTCTGTTTATTTTTTGTGTTCATTTTTTTTGCACCTCTCACAAATGAACTGCACTGCATACCTGCGTATGTAAAACACTTTGGACTGCCAAGTAAATGCAGATTCGCATTTTGCGTGTGTGTGTGTATGTATGTGATGCGCATGTGTGCATTCTTATCCCAGAAGAAAACCCTAATGGGAGCCATTAGGCTGGCCCGGTATTGATGGAATATAGATTAGAGTGACAGACGACTGGGTGTTAAGAGGCAGTGTCTCTGAGCAGAGAACTACTGGGTACACACACACTCTCTCACACACACACACACGGTCAGTTCCATGACAGTCACACCGAATACAACAGATGTGGCTATGTATTCCCGAATAAACACATACACACACACTCATATCTTTCCTTGGCTAGAGTGGCTAGCCATGCACAGATGCCAGTTGCAGTCCTGCCAAATAGACTCTCAACAAAACCCCAAGCTGTGAGCGCTGCCATCCGTCAAACCACACACACACACACACGCACACATGCAAACCTTCTTCTCCTCATCTGTCTCCTGTTATTGTCTCCTCACTTTAAACCTCCTTCCTGCTAACCTCGTTGCTCTTCTTTTATCGGCACTGTTCCTGCTCCGTTCCCCCTTTTGTTCTTGCTGTTTCTCCTTTATTTCTCACCCCTTTATTAGTTTCTTCTCCCCCTCTTCTGTGCTCCTTCTTCATCACATCTCCTCTCCCTTCTTTTCCTCTTTTCTCACCTGTCCTCTTCTTTCCACTCCAATCCTCTCCTCTCCTCTCCCCTCTTCTTCTCTCCACTCCCCTCCCCTTTCTCCTCTGCTGTCCTCTCCTCTCTTCCTCCACAGTGCAGTGTGTTTTATCCAAAGAGTCATCCGCTTCCTGGACCAAATGTTTATGTCCGAACAAGGCTGTTAGAAGATCCAGACACAAAAAGAGATTGATCTTTTCTAAAGCAGAGTCTGGCAGACAGACTGTGAGTCACTAGTCAGTCCAAGCAGATGGATGTGAACGCATCTCTCCCATTCTCCACCCACGCTAGCGGGTTGCTATTTATTTTATTTTATTGTATTTTACTTTTAAGGATACACCCCTTGATCGTGTTATATCATCCTATAGAGCGCCAAATATATGACCCAGCTACCTGGCTGTAGAGGGAGGGGTAGAGAGAAGTGCCAGCCATTCAGCACTTAGGTGCGGAAGGATCTTGCTGTTACGTACTGGTCTAGGGGATCCAAACGCAGGGAGGCACGGAGATGTAGGTAGAGAAAGGTATTTACTTGGCACGATTGTAGTAATGGTACAGGCAGAGTTCGGCAACAAGGAACATACAAGGCAATGGTAAAAAAAGAGCAGGCAGGGTCGTGGTCGAGAGACAGGCGGGGTTTAGCAACAAGGTATTCTACAACGGCAAAGGTGCAAAGGGTGCGGGCAGGAATTGGGGTCGAAGTACAAGCAAACAAGATTGAGAACAAAAAACACTAACTGACTGGGGGACTAGAAAACAAGATTGAATGCGAAATAATGTAGTGACAAACAAACAGGAACACGTGGTTAAAATGAGTGATGTCCCGATCAACTTTTTTGGTATCCATAGCCGATCCATTCAATATTTATTGCTGACGATTTCTGATTTATTCATAAATATATGTTGGTATATTATTTATTGATGTGAATTTATCTCGTCTTTTCAAGGCACTCGCCAGTGAAAGCTGCGTCTGTGCTTTCTTCATCTGAATAAGCTTTGCATTGTAGGTTGGGCTACCTTGGATAAACACGGAAATAGATCGGGATCTGTATTGGCCTATGTTTGCCGATCCTAATCAGTTAAAAAATGCCTTAATCGGCTCCGATACCGATGTTTGATATTGGATAAGTGTATTTCACTGACAAGCTTTGTCTATTAAAATGTGTTCTAACCCTTCTGAGAGAGATATGTTTGCGTATTTGATGTGTGTGCGTATTTGCCTTGGGGTCGTAAATTAACTCACAGGCCTGTGGGGAGAAAAAACCCAGTCACATCTGCATAAAACTTCATAATTATGTCACTCTCAGCGGTCGAAACATGAAATTCACATGTCCTGTTTAGCCATAATTTCCTCAATCCATAGACATCAAACATGGCTAGTCTATCAATATTTCTGTATATCTAAATTATTTCCTGTTAATCCTTCTTCCACTTTCCATGTGAAGAGAGAAAATGTCACGCAATGTCTTATTCCAGTTAATTGACAGTGTTACACATTATCACATTTAATTACCTTCAAGCTTGAAGAAAAACATTTTTGATTAGCCAAGAGTATCACTCCGCTTGGTACGAGAAAGAGAAGGGTAAAACGCCTCCCGGCTTAGCTCACTGGGTCAATGTGAGAGGTCACAGGAAACCCAGAAGAACCTGGCCCCAGGGTCTCCACTGGGGCCAAATCTAGGTTCTAGATTAAGTGTCCAGATTGAAATTTGAATTAGGGGTTTGGACCCTCACGTTGGGTCAAAACTCCATATTGGGAAGTTCCTGTAGTTGGGAGTTTATTAGTATTTATCAATTTATATGTTAGGGGGTCACATAGCCCTTTTAGTGTACCCTCCTGGTATGTGGAACATTGTTGGGCATTGTTTCGGGTTTTTGCCCCTGTAAGTGTGTGTATGCTTCATTAAAACAACGCTGTCTAGCGTTTCATCGGCAATTCCGCCTACTCTCGCTCACTACGCACCGTTACTACAGCTACAGAGTTTCAGACCAAAATAACAGCGTGTAATGCTGGTTTCAACCACACAGGTCATTCCAGACACACAGGGAGTGATGCTGATGCACAAACACAGATAAACACACACACACATTTACATGCACTTAACAACCAGAGCGTGTAGGGAGATTTGGCGGTGGTGTGGCAGAGTCATACGAAACCACAGAATTGGAAATGAGAAGGATGACAAACGCCAGTAATGTGGATGGAGTGAGGGAGCGCATTGAAGAGTAAGAAAGAAGCCTGTAATATGGATGATGAAAAGTCCTTATTAAAGTTTGAACGCCCAGCTGCCTTGGTGCGCTCCCATTTAGTCCTGGGTCTGATTAAGGTCTCCGTCACCCAAATACAACATTAATTCACACTTCTCTTTGCCCCTTCTGTTCTCTACCTCTGTGTCTTTACTTTGACATACCTAGCGGAGTGTGTGTGTCTACGTGACTGCGTGTTTGCGGGGAGCCGTCATTACGGTGACAGGGTTTCTGAGTTGGGCGTCCACTGCGACTGCACGTGAAAAGCTGAAAAAAAGTTTATATTAAGTGTCTAATTATACCATCTGGAGGCACACACACACACATGCACAAACAGGCTTACTCATGCATGAACTGCACTCACTATTATCATCTTTAAAGAGGCAGCGTTAGCAATGGAATGTGCATGAATGCCTTGAACTCTGGGCATCTTCACAACTTGCTTCTCTCTTTGCCTTTTTCTTCTATGCTGACTTTAGTAACAAGTCAGTCTTATTATGGGATGTCCAATAGGGTGTTCAGACACTATATCACACTTTCTTTTTGTGTGGGAAGTTCTGTACATGCCTAATGTAGCCTGCTAGCCTTGCTAGCTTATCCAGTATAGGGTTTTGTCTAGGTCAGGATTATTTAGTCCGAACATTGTTACTTACACAGTGTAACCTCACACTGTTAACTCGGTGTGTGTGGGTGTGTATGGGTGTGTGTGTGCCTGCTGGCAAAAAAATATCACTCTTAAGATAAAGAGAGCTGACCCCTTGCGGCTAAATTTGAGCTGGTATTTGGCAGCATAGTTCCCATTTTAAAGTAGCGATCCATTTAATAAAGCAAAATGAATAGTTTGCAATCGAATGTTACATTTGGTCTTGATAAGTTTGTTGTTGATTATCTTCTGAGGTTTAATAAAGTCAAATAAAGTTACAGTATATACACGCTGGAACACTATCCCGGTTACGCCATTTTCCATGTCATATCCCAAAATCCACTCAATGAGCAACTAGTCAATGGCCGTGCATCTTTTTGAACTTTTCTTTAACTATAATATACCTAAACTAAATGGAAAAGTAACTAGACTCACAACACAGAGGTAAATGTGAACTATATTGAATTTAGAATCATTCTTGCACATTCTCTCAATGCCACCTTGACTCCCTGAATATATAATAGATGAATTTTGAATTTCATTTTGAATGGAATGGAATGGAATGAAATAAGGTTGACACATTGTAAAATTAACTTTTGACGAGAAAGTTCATGTTCATTCATTGCACTTTAATTAACCCCAAAGAGTGCGCTCATCTAGTTGATCTAGTTGACGTTCCCTCCACAGTGCTCTGTCTCCACTGACCTTGGCTGTCACGGCAGTTAATAAGGCCTTGTTAATCTGAAGCACTAGATACTGGAAAGCAGTAAAATTGCATGCAATCCATTAAGGTGAAGGCTTTCAAATGACACTATGCGTGTGCCAGTACTTGAAACAGGTGCCATACTACAACACGAACCACCTAAAAATACATGTACTCCCCGAATAACATTAACACTGAATAAACAGACTGCCTTGCCTTCTCCAAGTCAACACATTCCTGCGAAGACACTGGTAAAATGTACCATCTGTCTCACCACCCATGCAGAGAGATTCCCACTAACAGAATCATAACATGCTGTTTGTTTATTTATTTTTGTCCCACACAAAGAGCACATTAGTCATAATCAACAGTCAGTATTGATTACTGATTGTTTTCTCAAGGCTCTATTCAGCCTGAAATAATCAGGTAAACTCGTAAAGTGTTCCAATTCTGAATATCAAGGTCACAATTTCTCACAAAACACGCGCACACAAGCACTGATTATTTCTCCCTGTAGTGTTTTCCTAGTGTTTGACTTGTCTTGTCTTATATTAGCTATGTGAAAAATAGGCAATAGAGCTGGAAAGGAAGTTGACATGGTTGAAATAATGGGCTGTAAATCTCTCAGGTCCCGTGTTCAGCACAATGACTGTTCCACAACCTTGAGTGTTCCAATAATTCACTGACCTGCAACATTTCCCAAGCATTGGTTTGAAGAAATAATATTGAATGTGTCACATTTTAATTCTAATGCAGGCCGCAGGTTGTGGACCATTTTGGACCAAACAGGAGTTGTTTTAGTTTTGAACGATGTTTACTAGCCTAGCGTACTGTATGCTTCACACCGCAATAAGGCACTTTTGTGTGTTTTGCTATGATAATAATGCTCATGGAACATAGTCTTTTATCTTCTCCCAAGGCTGAAATGTTACCCATTGTGAAGTAAGACTCTTTATTGTTGCTCCGCACCTCCATAAGAGATGCTTTTAGCCCCCGGCAACGGAGAACAACATTTTAAGGAGACAAGATTTAAAATGTCAAAGAAAAAGAAAACACATCTATTGAGCCAATCATAATGGAACCTCTCTCTCTCTCTCTCTCTCTCTCTCTCCCTCTCTCTCCCCACACCAAGATGGATTTAGGTAGAGGTGCAACCTTTAAACTTCAGAGAATGACATAGATAAAATGACATACTGTACAAACCCACTCACACACACACACACACACACACAGACTCCCACAGACAATGCCCTCTTTTCCTCACCAACGAGGGACAAAGAAAGTGTGTCACACACACTGCCCAGACCTACTTCTTAGCTGGGCTTGCTTTCACTACAGTGTGCATGTGCATGTTAGCGTCTCTGCACGTGTGTGTTTGTGTGTGTGTGTGTTTTTCAGGGCAGGCGCGGGTGTGGGTATGGGGGGGTGGGGGGTGGGGTGGCGTTGGCATCCCTGTGTTGAACCCACAGCGTGAAGTATTTACTGGAACATGATTTGACAGGAAGTGGAGCAAGTGAACGGAGGTTTCCGTTAATGAGCAAACGTGTAAATTGGCACGCGACGGGAGAATGATGGGGGCGCGGCTCGTTACTCTCTGTGCACATCTACAGTACGTTTGTGAGTTTGTGCGTGTGTGGCCCATTGGTGTGTGTGCACATGCATGCATGTGTGTATGTATATGTGTGTATAATGTGCATCATCAATTACAGTTAAGAGTAGTGGCATAGCCAAGGATTATATACACCCCACCTACAAACGGATACACTAATGCCTGTCTCATTCACACCAGGTCCATTAGACAGCGTGCGCGTGCTTGCGTGTGTGTGCGTGTGCACCTGCAGCACCTGGTGCTGTCTGACAGCACATAACCTAATGGAAGTAAAGCACAGCTGTAAAACCACTGGCCTGTGCCATTTATCCGCCCGCACAGCGCTCTAGCTAACAGCTTTTCTACACCTACCCTCTGCACACACACACTCAAACAAATGCACACACACATTCAGAGATACACGCAATTGCATTAAAACTTTCCCGATTAAATACACGCACACTTGCGCTTGTGCGTGCACACGCGCTCGCACACACACAGCGTCGAGTACAACCACGCAAAAGTGCAAACATACACAGCCACACAGAGCGCAGCATGGCTAATGTTTAAATAGCTTATAGAGAACACTCTGGAAGAGATAGCTGGTGGGGGGGAGGTTGGTTGGTGTTAGAGGGAGAGCGCAGGTGAAATAAATCTGTCAACATAATCCACGAAGTGGGGCCAAAAAAAAAAAAAAAGGCCATCGCATGTAACGGTTTGTCTTAAGCTGGGATAAATTGGTGGCTATGATTATGCTAGCTGAGCTGCTTACTGCAGAGCTAGAGATACAGGCTGACCAGCTCTGCGTGTCGTACTTAACCAGAGGCTCCATGCTTTAATCATTGGTAGAGAGACAGAGAGGAAGGGATATAAAGAGAGAGAGAGAGAGAGAGGGTATGTAAGGTCAGAGAGGGAGGGGGGAAAAAAAGCTAAATGAAGCGAGTGGAAGATAGAGTACTTGCAGATGACAGATGAAAGGTGAAAGTTTGGAGATAGAGGAGGGACGAGCGAGCAGAGAGAGAGAGGGAGAGAGAGAAGGAGTCAGAGAGGGAGGGAGAGAGAGAGAGAGGGATGATTGTGTCTCACTGGAAATGAAAAGAGGAGAGCTTCTCTCATCCTCTGCTAATAGTGATTTAACTATCTTGTGCTGTCGCCCTCTGTATTGGCTCTACAGGGTGTACAGGCTAAAATGTTCCCCGCTATTAGAGCCTGTTAAAAGGAACTACAGGGAGAGGAGACGTACGGGGATTTCGACCGGCCGTAACGGAGGATGTACCAAGAGAAACATCCATATTCTTTACCTGGTTATAGCTGTTCGGGGCCATGGGGAAGCGGAGCCTCTTGTGGCCGCGAGGCGGGGAGACGCTCTAGTGGCAACACAACAGTCAATTTGCTGAGTTGTGCTAAGCTACGCGGTGTAGCGCCAGAGATGAATTAGGAGTCTCCGGTGCACCGCTTTCACAGAGGTAGACAAAGTACGGTAAACACAGTCGTAGCTCATAGCATTCATTATGGGTGCGTTCCATTTTGTTCCAGCCGTGCACCAGTATAGACACAACTAGTGAAGCAACCAGGCGCACGGTGGCGCACGGGCATACCTGAATGAAATGGACGGAGGATTAATCTAATGAGCTACACCTGTGTTTCCCTATACTTTTAACACCTCTGTGAAAACGGTCCGTTAAGCTTAACTTGTAGGTCCGGGAGGCGGGAAGGTAGAACTCTGGCAGAACACGCAAACTGTGTGCTGTTTTTTTCAATGTCCAATCCAAATATCCAAACTGGGTTGCAGTCGCTTGTCTCTAGTCTCCCTTGTGTCCTGCACTGCCACCGAGAAGGCTCACAATCCCTGTGGCGTTAAAGTACTGTTTTCATAACCAGAACAGAGCTTTGAAATACAGTCATTTTTTATTTGATTCTTTTTTCCCCTGAGATATATATTTCACTGTATTCCAGAGATGCGTCCAACCGCCTGTAATAGAAAGGTCAGCTGCTGCCACCTTTAGATCGCAGCTGTTAAAGTTAAAGACACTAGCATTCTTTGTTTTTATTCAACACACACACATACACATTCCCAGCAGTTACGACTGCTTATATACCTGACCTGTGTGCGTGCGTGCGTGTGTGTGTGTGTGTGTGTGTGTTTTTCAGGCTGATGCTGAGAGAGGAGGCACCCAGTGCTCCTCCTAAGAATATTGTAGCCAGTGGGCGGACTAATCAGTCTATCATGGTCCAATGGCAGCCTCCCCCTGAACCCCAGCTCAACGGAGTGCTGCGAGGATACGTGCTGAGGTACACACACACACACACACACACACACACACTGTACATGTGAACATTCACAAATTGGATGTGCTAACTAGCATCCACTGGCACCCACACATAAACATACAGTACACACACACACACACACACACACACACACACACACACACACACACACAGACAGAGTACAGTACATGCACATACTCTAAGCACACACACACACACACACACACACACACATTGCTCTTCCCTCGGTGGTGTCCTTGTATTCAGTGTGCACGTACTGCAATGTGTGTGTGAGCATGAGTGTGGTCAGGCCTCCTCCTGCTCCCTCTAGCCTGCTCCCTCTGGCCTGCTCCCTCTAGCCTGCTCCCTCTAGCCTGCTCCCTCTGGCCTGCTCCCTCTAGCCTGCTCCCTCTGGCCTGCTCCCTCTAGCCTGCTCCCTCTAGCCTGCTCCCTCTGGCCTGCTCCCTCTAGCCTGCTCCCTCTGGCCTGCTCCCTCTCTGCTGTGTTGGTTTTTTAAATCATCTATAATATTTGGGTGCCCTACTTCCTGCTCCAACAGCACGGGCACACACACGGGCACACACACGGGCACACGCACACACACACATACACACACAAAAACGCACACATGCACAGACGAGACCTAATCCCAATTCCCCTTTATTCTCTTCTCATTGTATCGGCTGGCGGGGTTCATTTCTATTTTCTTTCTATTATTTTCTTTTCTCCTCTTCCCCTCCTCTTCCCCCCATCTTCCCCTCCTCTTCCCCTCCTCTTCCCCTCCTCTTCCCCTCCTCTTCCCCTCCTCTTCCCCTCCTCTCCCCTCGTCTCTCCTGGCCCTTTGCTCTCCCCCTCTCTTCCTCTTCCGACCGGTGAAGCATAAAGCAAAGAAGGTTTTCACGTCTGCACTACGGAGACACAGCCATCCCCCTGCCAGCCTAAGTCTCTCCCTCTCTCTCCCTCCCTCTCTCCCTCCCTCTGTCATTTACTGTGTGCAATGCAAGTGCTGACTCAGCCATTAGGCAAAGGGGGGGGGGGGGGAGACGCCCCGAATAGACTCCACATTAAAACGCTGACATGTGGATCATCGTTCTATTGAGCTTCATCAGATACGTATAATGCCTCAGTCAAGTGAGGCCGTACATCCTTTTAAGTGGACATTTATATCACATGTAGTAGAGCGACGGCGTTGGAATGGGCCGCTATTCAGGGTGAGCTCGTGCCAAGGCCTTAACCCCACACACACACACACACACACACACACACACACACACACACACACACACACACACACACACACACACACAC